>JAGFPH010003099.1:98851-127552 GCA_018207615.1 Philaenus spumarius | reverse complement strand
TATTTCTTTAGAAAACTATATATTGTACGTCATTTTGAGTTGTTTCAGTTGAAAAAAAAATGGGGTTCGGTAAAAAGTTCAAAAATCAAAAAAAAAATTTGTTTTAAATCAAAATAAAAATGCTATATGTGGATTATCTAATAACCATCAATATCTCTCCTTCATTTCCTTCACTTATTCACCTTAAGAACAAAAGTCGTCGCGCATGTAATACTTTAAATCATTTATATACCTCCTAGGCCTATTGCCTTACTTCAATAATAAAATCACCATTTACCTAAACTCTCCATAACATCTCTCACCTAACTCCAACGTAGAACAATATCATGTGCTTCACCTTACTTTAACTCACCTTACTTTCAAAACCTTAAAATCACCTTTACTTAACTCCCACAATACTAACAAAAAAAATAATAATCATAATATTTGCGACAATCCACATATAACCTCACTTATGCTCTGTGTGCATATATCTACTTATAATTGTTAATTACTGAGAAATATTTGTTAATTAATTTGATTTTCTCAGGGGTGGATACCTGGCTATCAAAGTACAAGCTAAACGGACATTCGTGGCTGTATAAAGAAATTCAAGGCATCGTAGCAAGACAACTATTGTTTACTCAAACATAATTAGAAATGAATATTTACAGCAATAAAAAGATATCAACATAATGGTACAAATATACAAACAAATCAAAGAACTATTTACAATTATACAAAATTTCGTCATCCATATCTTAAGCTATGACGCAATAGAAATCAAAAGAAGTTACTTTTTAGTAAAATGAAAATTTTCATATCTGCAGACTAAAATATATGTCCTATGGCCATTATTACTTACAGTTTCACTCGTTGCACTGTCTTTTTTACCTAGGATTTCACTGATTCTATTCGTCAAAGTCACTTCACTTGCATTTTACCAACGCGTTAATCCAACCACATGGCAACTTTTTAACAAGTCCATTTTTTAGAAGAAATATACGGAAGATTTCATTTCTTACACTTTCACAAACTCCTAAACGTCTCTACTTGACATTAATACAACTTTCGTCGTGATCTTTTTAGAATTACTACATTTTTCTTACAAATTCTTCACCACCTGCAATTAGCTTGCACAAAGCCGGCTACGCCATCTTGACTTCTCTCATTCTCTTCTCTTCTCCTCTCCTCTCTTGCGTTGTTAAAACGTACTTCTCTCAGAACTGTACATGCAAAATAACACGTACGCCACTCTGTGCTAGGCCTTTCGTATCTCAATGTATACACTGATGTTGAGTCTTGTTATACATGTATTTATTTCTTCTTTACAAGTTGCCTTCGGACTGTCTCTGCCTAATCAAAATGTTTATTATTATATTACCGCTTGTCTTCATTAACAATTCACTTCAACCGTAATTATTTAAATGATCTTTTACACAGTTCTTACACGTTACATGTTCATACATTAATATATCTTTTAAGTCTGCTTTTATTTTACCCACTTTTATAGTCTGCTTTTTATTTCTTATTTATTTATTAAAAATGATTCTACTGTAATTATTTTGCGTCATTTAGAAATTTATATACATTTAAGAATTATAAATGTTTACTATTATATATGTATTGCGTCATTTTATTTATTTAGACCAAACCTCTGTGCTTTTAGACACTATAGGAAACAGCTGACTTATTTCTTATTTTATATTTTCTCTGTGACATGGCTGTTAGTGTTACAATGTGTACAAGAAAATACTTGAGAGCAGACCATACAAACCTCTGACTGTAGAAAAGGTAGAATGTAAGAATCACCTTCTTCGCAATATGTGCAACAAGTTAAAAGGTATTGCGACAACAAGTACACGGCAGAAAAACACTGTCTACATGCGGAAGAAGATTGGGGAGAATGTACTTCGCTGCAGAGTTGATGTCTCCAAGGCTGTAGAGTACAGGAGACTCGAAGATAGGCATGTCAGCGAGAAGATAGAGGAACTGAGACGAGACATCGTGAACATTCCCAGCCACGTATTTGGCGAGCACAAAAACTGTGTGGAACGCGGTTACTTCTGCAAACTGGACGCCACAACAGCACCGCCCCGTTCCAACATTGTACCTACCCTCATATCTACTGGTCTTTATGAAAAAATTACCGATGTCTTCCGGGATATCAGCAGACACAGTAGAAGCCTACTCACTGACGTTACCATCAATACTGTTGAGCATTATAATTCTATAATTGCAAAATTCATCGGTGGCAAAAGAATCAATTTTGCTCTAAAAGGTTCATACCAAGGCCGATGTGCAGCTGCTGTTGTGCAACATAACTCAGGAAGTGCTCACTATAAGCTACATAAAGAAATGTTTAAATCAAGTCCAGGAGATTTCACAAAAAGTACGCAAAACAAAAGAAAAAGAAAAACTGACAACCAAAGAAATAAGAAGAGGTGTAGAAAGTCACTGTTCTCTAAACGCTTCTCAGAAGACAAAGATTATGGCCTAGCTGCCCAGCGTCCAGATATAGACGACGAAACCATGGCTAGTGAATCCGCAGAGTTTTTAAATAATCTTCAAAAAACTACTGACGAAATCGTGCGCATTGAGAGGGAAACAATTTTCCAGAGTGACAGTTGTCAATGGTTGGAAACGAGAAGAAATTTGCTCACAGCCTCCAATTTCGGACGGGTCTGTAAAATGAAACCTTCTACAGGCTGTGAAACACTTGTAAAAGACATGTTATACAGTGTTTTTGATTGTGAGGCTATGGCTTATGGCAGACAACACGAGGATACAGCACGGCAACAAGTAGCTTCTTCAATTGGCAAAACTATTGAAAAATGCGGCCTATTTATAGACAAAGAATACCCTTTCCTGGGAGCTACTCCAGATGGACTCATCGATGAAGATGGGATCTTAGAAATCAAATGCCCTTCTTCCGCAAAACATATGACTCCTGATGAAGCCATACTAGCAAAAAAAGTGACTTTTTGGACAGTGAACAAAAACAAAGAAATAGGACAATTGAAAAAAAATCACAACTTTTATTACCAAATGCAAGGACAACTGCATATTGCAAAACGCCAATATTGCCTGTTTGCGTTGTGGACTACAAAGGGGATAAAACTTGAACGAGTAGATAAGGATGAAGATTTTTGGAATAAATTAATGATAAACAAACTTGAACGCTTTTACAAGAACTGTTTACTTCCAGAACTGATAGACCCTCGGCACAGTCGATCAATGGCGATCAGGAATCCAACCTACATTTTGGAAGCCCAAAGCAAATTGAAAAACAACCAAAAAAAGAAGCAAGAATCTGTGTAGTTTGTGAATTTGTATTGTACATAACGTTTCTTTATATGCTACCTACCGGTACTTATCTGATTTTAATGTACAATAATGTTTTCAATTTTTGGGTTGTGATTTTTTATATTTTATATTCCAAACCTTTTTATCTCATGCTATTACTATATTAGATAAGGATTACACATTGTTTTTGTAAATTATTAGTTCTGTTTATTTTGATTTCTACTGTTTTCTTTATTAACTAGAGTTAGACAAAATTGTATTACTTGGATTTTAACAACTGAAATGCATACGGTATAGTATATATTGTAATATTTTCTATTTTTGGGTTGTAGGCTACATTTTTATATTTTATATTCCAAACCGGTTTATCTCATGATATTACTGTATTAGATAAGGATTAAACATTTGCAAATTATTTTTTATTTTTACATAATTTAATAAAATCTAAAATCTGTATGTATCTGTTATCTGTTTAACCATCACAGCGAGTGTTTTTATAATGTTATTGTTAATAGCCTCGTTGCATAATGAAATATATTTCTTAGTTGAGCTGTGATTGTTTTATGTTTTTAATTTTGGGGCCCTCAGTCAATGTCTTGCATATACCGTGAAAATAAAATAATATTTGTTTTAATTCTTCAAAAATGAAATTGAAGGTAAATTGAAATGAATATACATTACAGTAACCAAAAGTAAACGCTTGTTTTAGTAATACAGTGCAAATAGTCGGATTCTGAGAATCATGGTTACCGGAAAGGTCACATCCGTCTGAGGCAAGGAAAAGGAAATATATTTGACTACTGAAGAACTAACACTTTTTGTCAAACACATAAGAAGCTTATATAAGCCTATATATATATTTTTTCTTCGAAATATTTCGACAGTTTATTATATTCAGTTTAATTTATCTAATTAAATATGGAAAGAATAACACAATAAATTATATGTGATAACAAGATTGTGTTATATGACAGAAATTAAATGTAATTAATTATTAATAATATAGTAATAAATTAAACATAACCTGTATACAAGAATATACTGGTGCCGCAACGCCATTCCGATACTGCTTTTATTATTGTTTTATTTTACGTTTTGTTTCAATAATACACTCCCTCAATCAAACTCATTCAACACTCGGTTCAGAATTTATTTATAAATCCAACAAAATCTGTGTTCATATCAGTTCTATTGTTCACAATTATTATAACGTTCAACAAAAAACCAAGGCAATAAAGGCGCCCCCCCCCCCGTTTTTCCACCCAGACCACCCGGTGATGTCTCCTTTCCGAATCATCACCCCCCAAATTCAAATCCTATTTACGCTACTGATGCGAGCAAAATACAATAAAGTCTCCCACATTGTCCCTCAGCTCGATATCAAAATAGGACAACAAGGGCTTGGCACCCTTTTGCCAGCCTCGTGGCACGTTTTTGAAACTAGAAAAGTTGTACAAGAATTGTATTTTGCAAAGAATAAAACTGCAAATAAAACAATTATAATTTTATTCAAATCAATTGCTTGGAAAAACTATTCATGTTGGCAATAAGCATCATGTAACCATAAAGAGTGCCTATTTGCTTTTTGATTTTTTAAATAATAGAAGAACTCTACTTTGATGTGTTCAATAAAACATAATTATTTCACACAAAAAGATTATTTAATGTAAATCAATCGTTAAGATTATTGTAGTCTTATTATTATGTATATGCAATTCAATAGCACTCCACTAAATTTGAATAATATTATTTTGGAAATGTTTTAAAATTTAATAAAATAAATAATTATGTTTTTAAATATGTGTATAACATAACTTACATGTTTTGCGTGAAAGTTATTAAACACCCAATATTTTATGAAAAAGAAAAACTTTTGAATTCGTTTTTTCCTTCCATACAAATGATATATTTTTTTATTGCGGGACCAAGTTATCATAGTTTGCACAGTGTAGTTTTTGTGTCAAGTAGGCGTGGCAAATAAAGTGGTTTTGTGACATAGCTTTATCCAAAACCCTACCACTTTTACTTATCCCGTTTGTTTGGAACCTTTGACAGTAATGGATGAATTTGACGTGCGTTTCATTGTTCGCCTGACAATTTTAAAGAAACACGACAAAAATAAATTACATCTTAAATTTAATAATATGAAACATGATAAGGAAACAAATGTAATAGATATTTACTTAGGTCTGTAATATCCTAAGGGTTTTTGGAATTATAGTCAACCAGAAAAATGACAAATAAGATGACTTTGGTATACACAAACTTTGAAAGCTGTAGCTGTAGGTATTGAAGAAATATTGCTAAAACATCGCTATTACAATTACAATATTTGCATTTATATTTGTACAATATTTTTTACTGAAGTAAACATGACTTATTGGTGTGGCAAAATGTTGTAAGAAGAGGCGAGCGGTACGGAGCAGGGTAGAAAGTGACCTTGACATCATACAAGCTGTCACGTCATTATTTTGACTATCCCTCACTCGATTCACAGAAGGTCGTTGGCCTAAATTTCGTGGAACAAGCGACAGACAACCTGGCTCCCTTTCATTCTGATTCAATGTCGATTTTGTACTTTGAACTGAATACATAGGCAACAGTTGATTCATTACAAATAGTATTTTTGTTTGGTTGGAGTATAAGTCCTGTTGTTATGGAGCTCGATTGACGTCATTAAATAATATTCTTTATATGTCACACAATTAAAAAAAAGTAGTTATTATGTAATATATCTAAAGACAATATGACCTACTGGCGCATATTCATTGCCCGTCAGTCGACATCAAGTTTGCTCTAGTCTATACAGTAATCTAAAAAAATAATAACTAAAACTAAAAGTTATTATAAGTCACCCAAGGCCATAAGTCAAACCGGGCGCAGGCCCCAAACTGGTTTGCGATAGTATAATAAAAAGCAAATAAAAAGAAGATAGAAAAATAAGAAAATACAAAACGTTTAGTTTTTAGTAGGCGTTTAACCCTCCAAGCGGCAATGTAAAATAGTTTTGAGTTTTTGCCACTTTCAAGCATATTTTCATAAATTCGTAAAAAATAGTAAATTAACTCCAATCCAAAAGTGTTCCGTGGCTTTTTTTATAGGAAAAGGTCTAAAAGAATCATAAATGCCAGTAAAAAAATTATTGATATAAAATTAGTTATTAGCTCAGGAAGTCAAACATGTTCAGTAACGGAGGAAAAATTAAACTTTAGGCCTACATAAAAAAAAGTAAACATTTTTTGTAATTCTTTAAAAAATGTACAAAACATAAAATTGAAATGTATACTTAAAAATTTGATGTAACCATTTATATTGGTCTCAGAAATTCTAGAATGAAACAAATTGTCTAAACGTGTGACATATTTCACCAAAAATAATGTAAATAAAGTTATATAACACTGTAAAATATGGTTTATAATTTCTTTCAAGATAGAAAAAAGTTTTGTAATTTAGGTCTAAATAGAAGTGCATAAAAATAAATATAATTTAAATACAAAATCAGAAAACTCATGTTTTTATATTCCTGCGACAAGAAACGCTACTAAAACAGGCTTTTTTTTAAATGGAATTACGAATATAGGCCTATACTTTATTAAAAAATAGAATTAATTTATATCAAATTGTAGAGAACAAAAAATCATAGAACTGAACTTTATATTTGAATTTTTAGGTAGCTGGCTGGCCCGACTGCCAACTTACTGTATGCAGAGTATAATACTGACAACGCGATTCTTATTGACGAACCTAAATTTTGTAAGCATTCTCCCCCTCCTATCATTTTATACTACGGCTGAAGGCCAGGCAGACAGTCGAGGGTTGTGCTACCTCACTTTGTGCAGGCAGCGCTCCAAGCAGTGATACGGACAAACTTGTAGAGAGCGACTCTGGTGCTTACTTTGGAAACTAAAAGGCAGTTTTCAAATGAAGTCCTGCCGCCTCTTAAGAGTAATATATTCCATATGTTTTAGGTAGCTTATATAGTCCTAGGTTCATAGTCCGTTTCCAATTTCTAGAACTTTTCGGAAAGGGAAGTCTCTTCGATGGTCCAGAACAGTCTGGAACATTCTAGAACATTGTCGAACCGTCTTTAATAAGGTTGTAAAAAACCGATGTAAACATTTCGGAACATTCTGGTAAATCTCGGCCATTTCGGCACTCTATTTCCAGCTGCTTTAAGTGCTTTTCATAAGAAGACCATTGGTGAAATGCACTTTTTTTTAATCCAACCTCCGAACCAAACCCCTGCAGTTCGAAACCAAAAGCTTCTTAATGAAGGATGGAAGGCTACCGTATCATAATAACCTCTATAAGGCTGTGGGGGAGGGGGGGGGCGAAGTTATAGTGACACGTATGGACAAACCACGCGCTTACAAGTGTTATATATTGATTGTGAGTAGGTAGGCTACCAGTGGCTTCGCTCACAAAAAAGAAAAAGTAAATGAAATTAATATCGGGTACAATAATCGTCTTTTACAATTGTGCGTACAAGATCTGAGTTTTCTGGCCCAAAAATCCGCTGCGTAGTGAGTTTCATCCAAATCTATCAATGTTTTCCCAACAATCAATGTTTACATACATGATCGGCTGTGCGACCGTAAGCGCTAAAAGTCGTGTTTTCCATCAGTTTGCAAACGAACGCAATGATTAAAATTCATGTTTCGAAACACATCCAGTCCCTTCCGTCCACCGTCCGAGTTAAATATTTTATATTTCTGCTTACATTTTTTACCTAAAGTAATGGCTACATAAAAGTGCAATGCCCCATTTTACCTTAGTAAAAAAAATTATGGTTCATTTTTCCTTAGTACCATTTAAGAAATAAGTGTAATAAATTTTAGCTCTCTAGGTTAAAGAAAAGTATGAACATTATTATTTATTGTTTTACGGGTATTTTTTTAATTTTTACCCTTAGACGCAAGTAATGGAAATGCTATTGCATTAATGTTCCAATTTACCACTTATGAAACAAATGTGTCAAACAACAGCTCTTTAGATTCATGGGAAAAATAACAATTTATTTGTAGGCTATAGTAAAAAGACTGTCACCCCCATTTCACTCTTTAGACGAAACAATTAAATTGAATATTTTATTGTTTCTTTACCATAAACACTTAAGATTAATGAGTGCCAAATTTTAACTCTTTACATAATGTGTGGGGTGAATAGTAGAATTAATATTTATCGTTTTAGGTATTGTTATCACATTTTCACCCTTTATCCAGAACGTGACAAAATGTAAAACTTTTTTATTTTTGTATGTATCTTGTAATAAATAAATGTACCAAATTTCAGCTATCTAGCTTTAAGGAAAAAATAACAATTAATATTTATTGTTTTTATGGGTTGTTATCACATTTTCATCCCTTATCAGCACGAAACAAACCGTAAAACTGGTTTATTATTAAATGTATCTTGTAAGAAATAAATGTACAAAATTTCAGCTCTCTAGCTTTAAAGGAAGTTTACAAATTAATGTTTACTGTTTAATAGGTTGTTGCTAAATTTTCACCCCTTAGCACAAAGTGACAAAATGTAAAACAAGTTTACTTTTTATAAGTATCTTGTAAGAAAGAAATAATGTAAAATATTTCAGCTTTCTGGCTTTAAGGAAATTATAACAAACAATATTTATAGTTTTAGGGGTTCTTTCAAATATTTAAAGGCCAAATATTTTAAAATTCTTTCTTAGTTCTTTTCTAGCACCTATGATCAATATGTGAACCAAATTTCACGTTCCTAATAGTCGGTATGGTTTTTGAGATAAGCTACTGTGATCATTGAGTGAATGAGTGAGTGGGTTTTCAATTATATTTATAGAGATTTTACTATGATGTTTAACGTCCTAACGTCTTTTATTACTTATAAAAAGTATAAGTTAAAAAAAAATTATATTTTGATCCGTATTTTTCATAAAGAATGTCAATGTTAAAACGTAAAAAGTAGGCCTATATATAGTAAATTATTTTTGTTGTAGGAAGATATGTGACAGATAGGTTAATTATACAGATTTTCTGTGAGGAAGCTTCATGTCAGATTTAGCAGATGTGAATTTCTAAGAAAAATCTGACAATATAGTAAATTTTTAACTCGTTAATAGTAATTCAATAAAAAAAAAGAATTCATTACAAAGGTGTTTTCTGCGAGGAAGCTTCGAGCCAGTATTTGTCAGGCGTGTATTTCAAAGAAGAATGTAACAATACAGTAAATATTTATCTAATTAATGGTAATTTAATCAAACAAAGAATAAACTAAGGGTTTTTTTTAGGAAGCTTCAAGAAAGATTTGGCAGGTGTGATTTTTTATGAAAAATCTAATATAGTAAATCTTTATCACATTAATGTGAAATAAATAAATCAACAAATTAATTATAAAGTTTTTCCTGTGATGAAGCTTCAAGTCAGTATTTGGCAGTTGTGAATTTCTAAGAAATATCTAACAGTAAATAAAGTTAGATATTTTTTTCATCTCAATAATGGTAACCTATATAAATAAAATACAGAATTAATTATAAAGGGTTTCTGTGAGGAAGCTTAGAGCCAATATTTGGCAGGTGTACATTATCTTTGGAGTGTTGAATAAAACAGTTTGCAGTGGATAGCCGGGGTTTCAAAGCGTACGCAGAAGTAGAAAGGCAACCGCCAGTAACGGTTTTTGTATATTCACTTTAAAGCCTCCAGTTACAGCTTTATACTTTTATTTAGTTTTGTACTGGTTACCAAATAATTTGATATTCAAAGATTTAAATACTTCACTATTAATAAACAGCTAAACTTTTATTTGTAAACATGGTCGCATTGTTGTTATTTCTCATTTGAATTTCTTAATTAAGCTACCGTTACATTTGTATTTAAAAGGTGGATATTTAATAATCCATTTATTTATTTTTAAAAACATTATTTTTCTGAGATATTTTAACTTAATTTTTGTTTTTTATTGGCCTATTTTACACAAATATCTTCAGAAATAAAATATCTACAAAATATGTTTAATACGTTTGTGGGTTTATACCCATTTCACAAAGTTAATGTACTAAAACCCTATAGAAAACATGTTTTTTTGAGTCCAAATTTGGAGTTTTCGGTCAATTATCACAACAATTACTGCAGTTACAGAACTGGGACCTATTTTATTAAATTTATCTGCTCATTTCTCGTAAATTAAATTAAATTTTACACCTTAATTATTAACGCTCTACATACAGTATTTCAATAATGATTCGTTTCTATGAGTAATCTGAAACACGGGTGAAATCTTTCGCCAGCTGTAACTCTCTAACGAAGCATTCCCGGATCAATGAATAGGCCTATATGAACTTTTTCATTATTTTTTGCTAGTGGAATCAGCTTAGAAAGTGCTCGGAACATTATCCAAATAACTTATTTTAGCTCATAATAACTTAAAAATATTTTGTTTCTAGAGTAATTCTGGTTATTGTTGACAACTACCAAGAAATAATTTTTTTCTTTTTTTGTTAAAATCTCTGTTACTTTTTGAGCTACAGAAAAAATAAAAAAACCATTGTGTTTGTCATTAAAAAAGTAAAATTTTTTTGTCTCTTGTAATTTTTTTGTACAGTTAGCGGTTTTTGAGATATTTGACATTAAAAATTTTAAAAGGCCGCCATTTTGAAAAGATTTAAAATAATGTTCTAATTTTTGGTACAGTAATAAAAGGTTAGGGAACAAATAGATATACAAAGTTTGAGCTCAATATCTCTTCTACTTCCAAAAATATTAGGTATTTTGTAAAAAACACATACAGACAGACAGACGAAAAAATAAGCTCCGCAGACCCATGTTTATATTGTGAAATATGTTTGTTTGGATCCCAGGAACATATCCACAAAAGGGGTCCAGAGAGTTCGAGGACACCCTATACAGGGTGAGTTTCTACTGACACCATTAACTTCGCCAGTGTGTTCTACTTATTAAATGGAATAAAAAAGTTCATATGGACTCATGTTCGATTCTCAACCGTTTGGCTGTAGTCGCGTATTTTGTGTTTTTTCAAAATCATGCTATTTTGCCGCACTATTTGCTTGATGAAAATAAAACTAATAAACGTACCGAATGGCAATTAAAACCATTAGAACAAGAATTAAATTTGCTATAAAATTAAGGTTTTTTGTAATGATTTGTCAACAATAGTGCCTTTCAAAATTGGAAATAAAATAAGAAGTTGGGTAAGTAAATGTTTTAGGTTACATTTCAAGACCCTTTTTTACTACTTAAATGAAACGTAAGGCAATATCAAATGAAATTAAAAATTTTCTCATTTCATAACCTTTAAAATGATGTACAAATGTTAAGTTTTACGATTAAGTATGACAGTAAAAACTCTAAGAAACTGGAATAAAACACGTTTTACTGATTTGGTTTTAACAAAGAAATGTACTGAAATGATGTACTTATTTGTTTTACGAAATCAGCTGTAACTTGGTATTGGTTGAAATCAGCTGTTATAATGGTATTATAATTTATCATGCAGCTTAAATCAGCTGTTGTTAATACTACATTGTTGTAATAATTAATTGAGTCGTCATTTAATGTGCACGTCAAACTGAACTAGGCATTTGTGTTGTAAGATATTCATTCTGTGATATGGATCCTTTTACAAATTTAGAATATGCTGATATGCATTTTGTGTACGGCTTTTGCTCCGGTAATTCGGCTGAAAGCCGTCGCGAGTACAATCGTCGTTTTCCTGACAGAAGGATTCCTGATGTCAGAACCTTTACCAGGGTACATCAGAGTTTGTGTGAAAATGGAAAGTTTCCTACTAATGGTCGCTTAGTTGGTAATTTTATGCAAGATGTTGCCGTAGAAGATGTGCCAGACCGAGTAGAAGAAAATCCGCGGACAAGTACAAGAACTGTGGCCAGTGAATTGGGCGTATCTCATACATATGTATCAAAACTACTTTGTAAAGAAGGACTGCAGCCGTACCATTTCATCCGCGTTCAGACTCTTGAAACGAGAGATCCTCCTCAAAGACTTCAGTTTTGCCGTTGGATTAGACATAATGATCGCGGCGACTTTCTTAAGACAATTTTGTGGACGGATGAATCGTCATTTACGCGAGTTGGAGTTTTTAACTTCGACAACGAGCATCATTATGCAGTTGAAAATCCGCAGTTGAATCACGCAGTCAGACAAGGTTCAAAGTAAACGTATGGATCGGGCTGATTGGGGACCGCCTAATATTACCCTATCTTGACCTACCTACATCATTGAATGGTGTACAATACCTGCAATTCCTAAGTGAAGTACTCCCAGAGCTCATTTATGATTTGCCACTCGCTTTGCGTATGCGCATCATCTACCAAGCAGATGGTGCACCTCCACACTTCAGCAACGCAGTTCGAGAGTACCTTAGCAACCGTTTTGAGATGTGGATCGGAAGAGGTGGAACGGTTGCTTGGCCACCACGGTCACCAGACCTCACTCCTACAGACTACTACGTTTGAGGCTTCCTCAAAAAAGAAGTCTACCGCACCCCAGTGCACACAGCTGAGGAAGTAAGAAATAGGATAGTGAGGGCTGCTGCTCGTCTGCGCATTGACATCAACTTAAAGGCGAGTGTGAGAGAATTGCGAAAACGAGTCCAGGCATGCATTAGATATTACAGCTGTGCAACAATGGAAACTACACAAAATGGTCAAGTAAATTAAAATTATGAGGTTACCTGTTCCAGTTTATTCATTATTGTGATGGTATAAACTATCTTCAGAGTACAATTTAATTTGACTGTGTACTGTATAGTGTTTTTGTAGTTCAAGTAAATGAAAAATATGAGATTTCCTAGTTTATTCATTATTGTTGTAGTATAAACTATCTTCAGAGTACAATTTAATGTGTACTTTAAAGTGTTTTAGTTATAATGACTTTTAACGAACAAGTGGATATGTTATTAATTTTAGGGGAATGCTACAAAAACAAAAGATCCGCTGCTCAACTGTACGCCATTCGTTTTCCTGACAGGCGGCATCCATCAGATATGACCTTTTTACGCCTTGAAAAAAAAGCTTGTTTAACTGGTAACTTAGGTACCATAAAACGGATTCGAACACATCCTATCACCAATTTTGATACAGAAGCGGATGTTTTGGCGTCGGTTATGGTTGACCCGCATCTCTCTACTCGAGAAATTGAGAGATATATGAACCTAAGTAAAAGTTCAGTTTCAGTAGTATTACGGAAACATAAATTTCACCCATATCATGTCATTCTTAACCAAGAGATATGTGAAACTGATTACCCTAGAAGATTAGAATTTTGCACATGGATGACAGAACAAATCCAGTTGCAACCTCGTTTTTTGTCTACTGTTTTATTTTCGGACGAGGCAACGTTCCACAGCACAGGCCATTTGAACAGACATAATATGCATTTTTGGTCAACTAACAACCCTCACTGGATGCAGACCATTGACCAACAAAGAAAGTGGTCAATAAATGTTTGGTGTGGTATTTTTCAAAGCAACATTGTTAGACCTCACTTTTTCGACGGCTCGCTACACGGACTGAACTACGCCAACTTTATAAAAAACCATCTTCCTGTACTTTTAGAAACCTTTCCTCTTCAGGCCAGACTGGAGATGTGGTTCCAACAGGATGGTGCTCCACCACATTTCTCCAGAGTAGCTAGAGAAGCCGTCAATGATGTGTTTCAAGGATGTTGGATAGGTAGAGGAGGCCCAGTTGCATGGCCTCCGAGATCACCAGATCTCACACCACTGGACTTTTTTCTTTGGGGTGCGATTAAAGACAAAGTGTTTAAAACCCGACCAACGACACCTGCAGACATGAAGTGCAGAATCCAAGCCGCCTGCAGTGCCATTAGTGAACAAACAATTATTCTTTCGCAAAGAGCTCATGAAGAGCGCTTGACCATGTGCATTGACTAACATGGACAGTTGTTTGAGCATCTGATGTAGAACTCGTATGATTGAGCTGTCTTGTAAATGTGTACATAATTCAATCTAAGTGTTTTAACTGTAAATAAATAAAGATAAGCTATTTCGTTAAAAAACGGTGTTTTACTATTTAATTTGACCAAACTAGTATTGTTAACTACTCGAAACTAATAACAACTGATAAAACTGAATTTACATAACTATGGATTTTGAGTGGCTCTAGAGCCTGATTGGTTATGTTTACAAAATAAATACCAAGAATAAAAACGTTTTTAAATCGCATTTCCTATCCAAAGTCATAATAAAATATAGGGTGTTCCATAAGAGAAAATTAAGTTGGCCGCCATATTGGAAAAATGGCGGGAAATTTTGAAAATTGAAATACATACTTAAAAGCAACATAAAAAAATAAAGGGGTCCCCCATAAGAAGTTTACTGTCAGACATAAAATAAAAAAGTTAGCTATTGGAACACTTTAGGCTGGACATCCTGTATATATAGAATATATTTTATATTTACTTTTATTTTTTAAAATTGTTGCTCGATGTTATATTTTAATTTAATTTTATATAATTAAATAATTTCAATTGGTATACATTTGATAATGTACCCATTTTTTATTGCAATAAGGAGAAATATAAATATATATACACATATAGGGGGAGGGGGTTGTTGAGTATAGAGGGAGCGCCAAAAATGACTCGCATGTTCAGGAAAATCCCCTTGCACCGGCCCTGCATAGACTGTACCCTTACCTATATTGACATGTCGCCTTTTTGGCAAAATATAAAAACATAAGTATTATATGACATTTGAGAAAAGGTCATATAATATAAATAACATAGTAAAACAAGACGCTAATTAAAAAATAAATAAAAGAAACAAAGCAAATCATATTAAAACAAGACGCATTTTTATTTCATATAAATAATAATACAATAAAATAATATAACATGGCATATAATATAACTTCATGCATAACATGGCATATAATATAACTTCATAAAATAGCAGGCATAGTAAAATCATAGATGTAAAATACAGTTATATAATATAAAAATATACAGTGTTGAATATATTAATAGTAAAGCAATACAAAAGCTGGCATACGACGAAAACCGTGTCTGAAAACAACAATAAACAATAATAATAAATAAGAAACTCACAACAATTAAAATTAAGTGAAAATATATAAACAGTGTTATGTGATTGTAGAATATATAAGGCGAGGTGGACGAGTCCATTGTGACTAGCCTCCCCTAATCTCATCTTCATGGAAAGGCAGAACTTTCATGCATCCGTCTTCCTTTCTTCTCAAGATGGCTATTATACTGCTTGGGTAGACAGTAACGTAGCTCTACAAATATGTGATCTTAAATAATATATCGTACAAGTTAAGTAATGTAAGTTACTTAAAAAGTTTATACGTGAGTTCGGGAAACTTAAGTACCGAGTGAATTCAACACCAAACATGTACTTTGGACGATATTAACTGATATAAAAAGTCGCCATGAGGCATCGTGCGCGAATTTGTGTTAAGTGCCTTTTTGAACAGGAAAAATAAGCAAGTATTGCTAGCTATATTTGTTATTTTAAGAGCTCAGACATGTCTTAATATACTGATAGCTTCAGATTTCATTTAAATTCAATATCTCATAAGATACAGATAAAGTAATTTAGACCATAGCCTACATTCCATTTTTTTAAATTGATTTTGCTAATAAATTTCAAAGCGTCTATAGTCTTTAAGATTTTAGATTAATAATAATATGAGGTGTATATATGAATTTATAATGTGTAAATTGTAAAATAAATATGGTTGAATAGATCAAAGTATACCACTATCAGATGTCTTTTGAGTCAAGTTTGTTACATCCTTATGCCTTCCAAAGTACTACTTTACAATCAGAACCTACCCTTATTAAAATTAAATATTAAATTCAAGTAAAATTAAATTATAGCCTAGCATCATTCGGATGTTAGAAAATTTTTTATAAAAATAGAAGTCTAGAGTATTTTTTATGGTTTTTAATTTTTTTTGTCGACTTCTTATATTAAATAAATTCATTAAATTAAATTTTTGTAACTAATCAAGTTACAAATGGCGCCCGAACTGATTGTTGGTACGAAACGGAGACTTAGGTGTATTTAGGCTGGCTTTGGAGCGTCTGGTAGTGGTAAACTAACCTTCAAATTTTTGCAAAAAATAAATCACTATAAAATAATGGCCGAGACAATGGATAGTGCAGGCTTAGATGATTCTGGCTTAGAGTTAAGCCAAAACATAAATTTAAGTGATATTTCTATGGAGGCGGTAAGTGAATCTGGGCCTATTAAAACAGAAGTAGGCCTAGACCAAAATACAGAAGTGTATGAAAGTACAGAAAAAGATAGGCCTATTGCAAACAAGGCGAACAGTGAATTCGATAAATTAATGAGTTTTTTAACAAAAAGATTTGAGATAACGATGTCAAATTTCATGGCCTAAACAAAAGATTTGATGATAACGATGTAAAATTTCAAGATAACTTTAGTAGCTTAAACAAAAGATTTGATGATAACGATGTAAAATTTCAAGATAACTTTAGTAGCCTAAACAAAAGATTTGATGACAATGACGTTAAATTAGACAACTTTCAGCAAGAAAATAAAAAAATTCTGGTAGATTTAAATGCAAAGTTTAGTAAATTGGAGCAAGATTTAGTAGTAGTGAATAAAAAATACGATGATGCAAGGGTGGAAAATGATGAAAAGTTAAAAGGGCTTTCTGAAAGAATGGATAGTAAGTTAAAAGGGGTACATGAGAAAATTGTTGAAATTAATTTGGAAGTTAAAAACAATCTTGCTCAAATTACAGACAACTTTGCACAAGTGAATAAAGAAATAACTGAAATAAACAAAAATAGTTTTGAAATTGAAAGTAAAATTTCTGAGGCAAATGATAAATTAACAAATGAAATAGTAAAGGCTGATATAAGTGTAAATTTTAAATTTAAAGAAGTAAATAAAGATATTGAACAAGTAAAAGTAAATGTAAAAGATTTTGAAAACAAAGTTGATCTAAAATTTAAGAATGTCAATGATACTCTAGAATCATTTAAGAATGATGTAGAGGTTAGGTTAGAGAATAGGCAAGTACTAATAACAAGCGATTTTAAAAACGAAACAATTGTTCCGGAATTTTTTAATGAAAAAAGGGAACCACACCCTAAAACATTTGTAAATGCACTAGAAATTTTCAATCAGTACAAGACTGAAAGGTGGGAGTTAAAATTAGCATTAATGAGAAAATACTTTAGAAATGAAGCGGCCATATGGTTTGAAGTTCATAATGTAGAATGGAACAATTTTTTTGATTTTAAGAGAGCCTTTTTGGATAGATTTTGGTCTCAAGAAAAACAAGAGAACCTGAGAGTAAAAATTATGTTAGGAAAAGACTATGTAGGTCAAAATAGAGACGTACATAATTATGTCATTCGTTTATATCATCAGACACAATTTCTAGATCCACCCATGCCTATGGAAACTTTTACGAGGCATATAGTAAAACAATTGCCTAATGATTTAAGATTGGTACTTTTAGCAGCAATGCCTGAGAATTTGTGTAAATTAGAAAAGGTTATAATGGACTGGCAAGAAAGTCAGAAATATAATAATGAAAATAGACAAAATGGAAACAATCAAGAAGGGAATGTTTTTTGTTGGGATTTTAACCAAAATAGGCCACAACATCAACAGTTTAGGCAACAATTTAATCAAAGTAGACCAATGTATAATCAAAACAAGCCACCCTTTCAACAACATAGGCCACAATATGACCAACAGAGGGATCAATTTAATCAAAGTAGGCCTACATTTAACACGAACAATAATGGCAATAGATTTGAAAACAGACAAAATGGTTTTCAGTTTAACAGACAAAATGGACAGCGATATAGGCCACCATTTAATGCAAACAATCAAATAACAAATAATAATAATCAACAAAATAGTCAAAATCAACAGAATAGGGGAAACGAGCACAGGCAATAATACGGACGGCTGGTGTTGTACTGCCTGAACAAGCTAGGCCGAAATTATTAGTTAATAATAATAATAAGAATGCAATTTTGAAAACACATATACTCACTACAAATGATAAAATTGATATTGGCAATGTAGATTTAGAAGACAATAGTATGTTAATAGATGAAAATAATTTTACTGAAATAAAAACAAAACCAGTAAAAGGTGAAATCATTGAATAGAAATAGAGGCATATAGTAAAAAATACAAATGTATAGTAGACTCAGGTTCTGAAATAACAGTGGTAAATGAAAGCATTTATCAAGAATTGTTAGATTTAAGTGAAAATAAGATTATGGAGTTGCCAGTGTCAAATTTATTAGTTATGGGTGTGACAGGAACACGAAGTAAACGAATTTCAAAACAAGCCTACTTAGAAAATTAATAACATTAGAGGGAAAGAAAATAATGGTAAATTTTTTGGTAGTAAGTGGGTTAAATTTAGATTTCATAATTGGGTGCGACTTTTTGGAGGAAAACAAAGCCAAACTGGACTTTGAAAATAAAGTAATAAAATTTAAAATTGAAAATTCAGAAATAACAACAAAATTTATAAATAAAAAGAAAAGTGTGTATATGTGTGGTTTGAAATTGTATAAAAATAATGAGATAAGTGTTTTTGATAATAGTGATGTAGCCGACAATGTAGAAGCACAGATAGATGATACGGTGTATTCTTTTTATAATGAGGTGTTGCATACAGACAATGAATTTCAAAATTTAAATTTAAATTTAGAGTCAAAATGGGAATCAAATTTAAATACAGTAATTGGGGAGACAAATTTAAATTGTCAAGAAAGAAATAGCCTGAGGGGGTTATTAGAAAACTACAGGGAAATTTTTTCAGACAAACCAGGGAAAATTTTGGACTTCAGTGCTAAACTAAATATTAATCAAGATGAAAAATTCATAAATAGGTCTTATGCTGTTCCGCATTCGAAAACAGATGCTGTACAACAGGAAATTGAAAGAATGATGGCAAATGACATTTTAGAAAATTCAAGCAGTCCTTATTCGAATCCTTTAGTTTGCGTCATAAAAAAGGACGGCTCAGTTAGATTATGTCTTGACGCAAGATAAGTAAATAAATTAATTATACCTGACAGGGAAGCTCCTGAGAACATCGATGACTTGTTACAAAGATTTGAGGGGGTAAATTATATTAGTAGCATAGATTTAGTTAGTGGGTTTTGGCAGATTGGGTTAGACAAAGAGTCTAGAAAATATGTAGCTTTCACTTTTAATGGGAGGAACTTGCAATTTAAAAGATTGCCATTTGGACTAAATATAAGCACATCGATGTTCAAAAAAGGACTTAGTCATGTCATGGGAGTAGAAGTTCAATCATTTGCTATCATTTATGTTGACGACATCTGCATAGCATCTAAGACATTTGATGAACACATTGAACATTTAAGTAAACTTTTTGACCGTTTGAGACAGTTCAATGTTACAATTAAACTCAGTAAATCTAGCTTTTGCAAAAGGGAAATAAATTTTTTAGGATACACAATTTCAAATCAGGGGATAACAGCAGACAAAGAAAAAATTAAAGTAATAGAGTCGTTTCCAGAACCAAGGAACTTGAAACAACTTCAGTTTTTTGGGACTGTGTAACTACTACAGAAAATTTAGAGAAGGTTATGCAGAGTTGACAGCACAATTTCGGCATTTATTAGGTGGTAATGGCAGACAGAAAAAACAATGGGTCTGGACTCAAAGAGATAGATTTATTTTTGAAAAAAATAAAAGAAGAATTTTTGAAAACTGTTATGTTAAGACATCCTAATTTTAGTAAAGAATTCTACATGAGTACAGATGCGTCAGATATTGCTTTAGGTGTTGTGCTATACCAAATAGATGAAAATAATGATAAAATGGTGGTGGCCTTTGCAAGCAGAAGCTTACAAGAATTTGAATTAAGATACACGATTACTGAAAAAGAACTGTTGAGTATCATATTTGGTTGTAGAAAATTCAGAGGTTACATCTTAGGAAACAGAACAATAGTAAAATCAGACCACAAGGCGCTCATGTTCTTAAAAAACTGTAAATTGACTCATGGAAGGTTACTAAGATGGATGTTGTATCTACAGGAATACAACTTAACAATAGAATATTGTCCTGGGAAAGAAAACATAGCAGCAGATGCGTTATCAAGAATAAATGACACAGAAGTGATAAGAAAAAATGAAGAAGGTGTGCTTAAAATATACAACAGTAAATTAGAAAAAGAGTGGAAAATTAAAGATAAGTTAATTAAGAAATCATTTAAGAATTTAGTTGAAGAACAAAAAGTTGATGTAAAATGTAAGAAAATTTTAGAACAATTAAGAGATAAAGATCAAAATTACAGTAAACTTAAGAAATTTTTCAGAATATACAAAGATGTACTTTTTCAGAGATTTAATGAATTGGATAGCTATAAAATTTTTATACCAGAAAAAATGTTGAGTAGTATAATCAATGACTGTCATGAGAGGTATGGTCACATTGGCGCAAGCAAATGTTATCGTATTTTAAAAGAAACTTTTGCCTTTCCGAAATTAGAAAAAATAATTAAATTACAATTAAGGGGATGTGAACTATGTCAAAAGAGTAAAATTAGTACAACAAAACAAGAGGGATTAATGAAAAATGTAATACCAGAACAACTATTAGACTTAATCGCGGTAGATTTATTTGGAGAATTGCCCATGGGGAGGGGAGGCGTTAAATATATCTTTGTAGTTTTGGACGTGTTCACTAAGTTTGTCAAATTATTCCCAGTAAAAAGGGCAACAACAAAGGTTTTAGCTGAGAAAATAACTCAGAACTATATGATTGAAGTAGGAAAGCCAAAAGTAATTTTAAGTGATCATGGTAGTCAATTTCAATCTAGCTTATGGTATGAGATGTTAGGATGGGAAGGCATCCATGTAAGACACACTTCTGTATATCATCCACAGAGTAACCCAAGTGAAAGATGCATGAGAGAGTTAGGAAAGATGTTCCGAATCTACGTGCATAATAAACATACAAATTGGCCAGACTATGTAGAATTCAAAGAGAAGTGCATGAATCACTCAATTCATGATTCAACAAATTTCACTCCATACGAATTAGCATACAAACAAAGATGTCCTAGAATATACAGAGAATTAGTAGAATTGCCAGACAACGAAGAATTAGGATATGATGAGAAAATTATACTGGCTAGAAAATATCTCAAGCATAAAGCTGAGCAAAGAAAGAAGAGACATGACAAAAATATTAAACCAATCCAATATGAAATTGGAGATCTGGTGTTGGTAAAGAATCACTACTTGTCATCATGTCTTAACAAGATAAAGAAATTCTTTCTATTATACAGAGGGCCGTTCAAAGTAGTTGGAAAAAAGATGGAGAACGCTTACGTTTTAGAAGAAATAGATAGTGGAGAGTTGGTTGGAACATACAACGTTGTTGAATTAAGAAGGTATCACACTACAAACCACAGCTGATTTATTGAGGAAACTCGAGATGATGCAAATTGTAATTTTAGTAGTTGTGACAGTGCTTAATTAACATAAGTAAAATGAATAAGATTAATGATTTAGTTAATATATAAGAGTATATATAAGCTTACATGAGTTAAGAATGATTTGTGAAATCCAGTTGGATATGGTGTAGCCAGGTATAGTTTAATGTATCACTGTTGCGGGTCAAAGAGATAGCAACGTTAAGCTATATCTGGTGATTTAAAGGTAGAACGTCCTTATAAAATGGTTAAGTACTTGGTGTTCACTCACCATAGTGAGCATCAAGGATGTATGTTTGTTGGTGTCATAAACCTTCATAGTTTAGGGTGGTGGACGGTGATACACACTACCAACAAAATCAACTAATAAGCAATACTTGTAAATAACATCAGTTCTGTATTAGAATAACGCAGTAGTTAAGTACTGTTTGTTTTTTATATTTCTTCAAGCAGAAATATTAGTAATCAGTATATGTATTACCCAAATTAGTGATTAAGGTAAAAAATATTACTTAAATTTATCAAAGTAAATTGAAGGTAGTAAAAAATGGTAGGGGGTTATTGCCATTGAATAGTGATTTATTTATTTTTGAAAAAATTGATGTATGAATGTGGAAGGTAAAATAAACGGATGATCCAAGGTAATTAAATTTAAGATAATGATGTGAATAATAAATAATGTGATTGTAATTTGGAAGCAGGTATATTTTTGGTATGTGAAATGATTTGGAAGTAATAATGAATTAATAAGAATATGTCTTTGATGTTGAAAGTAATAATGAAGTAATATGATGTTTAATGTGATAAATAATGAATTTCAATGTAATTCTTAATAATGAAGGAGATTTTTAATGGTAATAATGTTGAAAGTTTTTGAGGAGATGAAGTTGTGTTATTTTTTTTAAGAAGAAATGTTGGAGATTTTTTTTTAATGATGATGATGTTAATTTTTACAAAGGTGAATTCTAAGTGAATTGTTGGTATGTTGAAGATTTGGAGGTTATGTTTTTTGAATGGTAATAAGAGAAAGTCTAAGTATTGGAATAAGCTATACAGGTAGTAAGGTAAAATGTTGGTGTTTATTTGCTGGTATGTTGGAGATTTTTTTTAAGGAAGTTAATGGTGATTATTAAGAAGAATTTCATTGAAAGAAAAAAGGTTAAAGTAATAAATTTAAAATTTATAAATTTTTTAAGATATTTTTTGGTATAACAAAATAAATGATAATTTTTTGAAAACTGATATTTGCAGAGAAATACAATCAGGTGGAAAAGATAGTTACGAAATGGCCATAGTTGCAAAATAGTAAATTGAATACAAAATGGATCATCCAGGTATTTGAAGGAAGGTATGAATGTGAATAATTTGAAAATTATCAAAAAATCAAAATATGGGTGGTAATCCACAAATTCTATATTTTAGTTGTGAAAACACGAATAATTCAAGTGTACCTAAATTTAATGGGAAATCAAATAACCCTGTTGAGTATTTGAAACAGATAATAAGATATATTGAGAAAACTCAGGAAAAGGGAGTTAGAGAAAATAGGGAAATGCAAACAATTAGAGAAATAATAGATTTATCAATGGATGGAAACGCAGCTAGGTGGTGGCAAATAGTTAGAGAGGATATAGAAGATATAGAGACATTTAAGGAAAGATTGCTTGAGAAATATTGGAATGATGAGGTACAGAACGGGATTAGAAACAGATTAGAGGTAGAAAAGTACAGAAGGGATGGTAAATTAAGTATAGGGCAGAATATTTTATTGAGAAAGTTATAGTCATGCGAAATTTAACTCCGACACCATCGGAAGACGAAGTAGTGCGGAGATTAGCTAGACATTTCGATGATAAAGTTAGAGATGCACGACGAGTACAGAAGATTACTTCTATTAGGGACATGGAAAGATTTTTAAACGAAGAAGACATCGAAGAGAAAAATGAAATAATTAAAAGAAACGAACAAGTAAGGCAAAATTTTAGACAAGCTGAAAACGAATTTAAGTTTAAACCACAATACAAGGATAGGAATACACAACCAATTAGAAATAACAACAATAGCAATTTTAATAGTTTTGGACAATTTAACAGCAGAAATAACACATATAGGCCAACATATAGGGAAAACAATTTTCAAAATAGACCACCATACCAAGGAAATTTTAACAGGGAACAGTATAGACCAAGGAACGAAAACATACCTAACAGATTTACACCAAACAGTACGCCTAGACACAACATGGTACAATTTCGTAGAAATCCAGAACATAGAGAACAAGAAAACAATACCGCAATAAATATGATTAGGGCAGAACCAGAACAGAGGGAAGAAGTAATTTGTACAACGACCCAGGCTTTAAACTAGAAAGCACTGGAACATCATGTAAGATTGAAAATTATGATGAGGGTAAAATCAAAGAGGTAAAAGAAGATATTCCAGTGCAACAAGTAATAAACGACAAATTTAGAAAGCAGGATAGGCCTAAGCCAAAAAGTGAAATAGTGATAACCACAGTATTATGTGATAAAGATTTTTTAACAGAATGTGACAAGGAGGAGAATACAGCCATACGAAATATGAAAATAATAGTCCAGAAATTGAAATGCAGTTAGGAGAAATTAAAATAAAAGGTTTAATAGACACAGGCAGTAACGCAAGTTGTATACAAAAGGAATGGTTTGAACAAAATAAGATTAGGTTAGGTAGATATGAAGAGTTACCTGTAGTAGGATTAAATGTTGTAACGGCAACAGGAAAAAGGAGTATAGTATGATACGTATAGAAAGTATCATAATGTTAAACGTACAGTTAGAAGAAATATCATGCGCAATACAATTTTTAGTGGTACCAGATTTGTTACGAGAAGTGATCATAGGCATGGATAGTATAAAGGAATTGAAAATGAGATTGAACTTCGACGAAAATAATATAATGATTAATTATGATAGTAAGAATGTGAAAATTAAAATGGGTAAAGAAAGTAAAGACGGAATTAGAAATGAAATAGTAGGGCGGGAATACGGTGTATTGGAAATAAATAAATATTATGATAACTGGACAAGAAATGAAAAAATCAACGACATAAGAACTTACGAGGTAACTACCAAAAACAATAACCAAATTACAGAAGAAACTATTCGGAAAGAAGTAAGCAAAATTGAATTATTAAGCCGAGAACAGAAAAAACAATTAGGAGACATTTTAATTACAAACTTAGAAAAACCATTAGTACTATTACATCTAACTTCAAAGAAAGTAAAATTTAAATGGAAAGAGAAGATTGGAAAATCCACTTATCTATTATCATAATTATATTGATAGACCAACAAAATTAAAAGGAATGTTTCACATTACCAGTATAAAGAAATGTCATGAGAAGACTTCAGATAGGGAACAATGTTAAAGTTAGAGGTAATAAACGGTATCAGTTAACCGACACAAACTTTCTCCCAACTTACTGTAGTCAAAATAATATTGTTTTTAATCATTTTATTTACTACTTTTTAGAACAAAACAAAAAATAATATTCTACCTACGTCAATCATATAAAAAAATTATTGTCCCAGGCGGGATTCGATCGCGCGACCTTTGAATTACAGGCCGTGCTCGCTACCATTGTGCTACCCCGTGCGGCCGTCGCCGCGATGCTAGATTGACAACATAAACTTGTTTATTTTTCAACATTTCCCCATAATTATAAAACGCCGAAGTTTTGATAAAAGCGGGTGGTGTCATTTTGTTTGGCATCTTAAGCACTATAAATACTGAAAATTTGATCAAAATCGTTAGAGCCGTTTTTGAGAAATTTGCATTTTTGTCGTTTTTTATGGGTTTTTAGGGGTAAATTACCCTTGAAAATTAAAAATTCCAAAAAAATGAAAAAACGCCTGGAGATATTAGGGTTTAGTACCTACATACCAAATTTCATGAAAATCGGACCAATAGTGTCCTCTCTAGTCGTGTATACATACTGACACACTGACAGACAGACACCACGTTAAAAACACTTTTTTGGGTTCAGGGAGCACCAAAACAAAAAATTCCACTACAAATATTTTTGGGTTCAGGGAGCACCAACACAGATAATTGCACTAAACAATTTTTTGGGGTTCTGGGAGCACCAAAACAGATAATTCAACTGAAAATTAAAATTCGAACATTTTTACGAAAACAATACTTTCTCCATATACTACGTATAGGGTGGAGAAAGTAAAAATAAAGGGAGATTGCAGTAGGAAGTTTATTAAACAAAGTTGTTGCTTAGATTTCTGATAATTATAATTAGTTAATTGTTTAAAGTTTGTATAATTGTAAAGTTTATAATAAGTCTCTTCCGTTTTGGACTGGCTGACTCGCCCACTTGTTTGGTATGCCAAGAACAAGAAGAAACTCTCCCACACATCCTTCTGAAATGCCCTGGTCCAGAAAATGCTCCTAGCAAGATACTTAAAGCGAGACTTAAAGGAGAATGCACCCTTGAAAGAGTACTGTCGAACAACACCTTTTGGCGACTTGCTGCCCTTGTTTATGAGAGACACCGTGTGGTTGATATCACTTGATATCAGATACACGCACAAGAAGTAAGAAGTAAGTAAAGTTTATAATGTTTGTATTCAGAAGTTATTTTAAGAAATGTTAATGTTAATAAGAAATGTGTATATAATAGAGCAAAATGTTACAAAGAAAAAAAAATTTATAATTTATTAAAAAATTACAATTTTGAAAAAATTATAAATTTGGAGGACAGTTATAACATTTTGATCCAGTTGGGATATAACAAATTCACAAAAAGTTGAAGGGTCCTGGTAAACTAACTTAAAAGATAGTGAAAAGTAGGCCTAGGCTGTTGACAAGATAGGTAGTCTAAATTTAACCTCAAATTCGATCTAGACAAAATCATTTCAAAACAAGTAAATTCACTTCAGGAAATGGTATATAATAAAGAAATAACGATAAACACTCATATTATAACTAAGTAACACTTAACTTACCTTTTATATACCTACAAATCAAGTTTAATTTGCCTAGCCTAAGCCTAATTACGTATTCAAAATGTTTCACATTTCGAAATAAGTAGTAGCGTATGTATTTATTTGTGTAATATAAGTTGTAATAGAGTTAAATTTCAAAAGTAATGTATAGTTTATTAAACAAAGTGTTATTAAATTGAAAAACAGTGTTAAACCAAACAAAATAAGGTTATGTGATGTTACGATTAATTTGCAAGTTTCACGACTAACGGAGTAACGGAATACAACTACTGTAGATGCATTGAGAACAGCTGTTTTATGATTGTGTTCGGTGGTGAATAAAGATACAATTATATTGATTTATAGAAGCAAATAATGAATGAATGAATGTTTTTATTTCCCCTTAAGTACAATAATTGGCTTGTTACATAATATTTACATTTAAATAGAATTACATACAATCACATGTAGAAATATTAGCATATATATGTGTTGTAAGTGTTCAATATTGTTTAATTTTACTAATAATAACATAACATAATAATAATAATAACATAACATAATAATAATAATAACATAACATAAATATTCTAAACTAACATAAAAATGCCAATTAAGCATAAGTATTTACGAAAAGAAAAAGGAAATTAGGTAACCCTTTTGGCAATGCCAGCTTTGGGTTTACCTTCAATTAAAAAGTGAACAAAAATACGAGCAAGAGACTGTCAACAAGTCGCTACCCATCTCCGCAGCTTAAAAAATAATTTCCCTTTTTAACTTGGTTCTATCCCGGAAAAGTCTTTCCCTTTAAATAAAATACGGTACTGCTTATTCCCCCACTTCAAAAAAAAGAACAAGTTAATACTGTCTATATACTAATTTGATACTAATCTATACCAGGCAAACAAAGATGTCCTCAATATTATTATACTGCCAATAATTGTCAATTGTCAATTCTTTTTAAAAATGTTTTGGTTCCAAGAATTTTTTTAATATCTAATGGTAAAGAATTTAAAAACTTAGGTGCATAGTATAGATAGGTTTTCTGATAAAATGTCAGCCTAGGCTTTGGTAAGATGTAGAACTGGTCCCTACGTGAATAAGCCATTGTATAATTACGTATTTCGGCCAAATAAAGACTAATAATATAAACATTGTAAAAACGTAAATATCTCCGATAAAAAACAATAAAAATAAACTTGTAATAAACGGAGATATGTAGCTCCCTACTGCTAGTTGATGAAAGCATCAGGGGAAAACGCCACTTAGTCATCTGGTCTGACTCATGTGCAGGACAGAATAAGAATTTTTCCATGATATGCTTATACCAGTATCTTATATTGAAAGGTTACTTCGATATTATTGACCACAAATTTCCTGAGGTGGGTCATACCTATCTGGACTCAGACAGAGACTTCGGAAGGATAGAAAAACGACTACGAAAGCATGACACTGTTTATGTCCCCGACAAATATAGAGAAATAATTTCATCATCTAGCAAACAAAATCAGGTTATTGACATGACAGAGCATTTCAGAAAAATTGAAGAGTTACCTAATAAACTACGGCTAGTAAACAAGAAAAAGGATTTTCTAAACGAAAAAGTTCGATTCCGGGATGGAGTAAAATGGATTAGAGTCGAAGAGTATGGTTCTTACCTCTTCAAGGAATCCTATGATGAAGCAATGTCTTTCAAGAAGGTCAACCTACTAAAGTATAAGATCTTAGAAGATACCAAGAACATTGAAATTGAAAGATTCCATGGGAAGTATGGGACTATCTCTGAGGAAAAACGAAAGAACTTACAGGAGCAGCTCAAGTTTGTCAAAGCAGAATACCGTTATTATTATGAAAACATTTTGAAAAACTAACTTCATTTCTGTACAATTATTTATAATTTTTTAAACTACTTATATGATTTTTGTACTAAATTTTTTGCAAATTTGTAAAAATAAACCCTTTTTT
>JAGFPH010003099.1:51107-90520 GCA_018207615.1 Philaenus spumarius | reverse complement strand
TGTTCTAGATATCGTGAAGAAGCATTTATGAATCTAGGCATTCCCAACTCTAAATATGCTACAATTTTAGCTGAAAAACTTTTAGAGTTAAATTGAAATGTGCGTTTTGAATTTCAAATCATATAATTTTGGAACTTCTAATTACTTAACAATTTATGGCACATTTTTATTGTGCATATCAAAATTGTAAATTGTTCAAATTTCTTGTGAGTAAGAAGCCATGTTCAGAACCTTATGTCAAGGTTTTAGTATACAGTAGTGAAGGGCAAATTACCCGCAAAGAAAAGTGGACACGATTTTTAAATGGTGAAGCACGAATTAATGCTTAAATTGATTAAACCTTTTATGTATAGAAATAAAACTATAACAAATAGTTGTCCGTCTGTTTTAATTCAGGGTAATTTGCAAGCTATAAAATCAGAAGCTGTAATTAGAAAAGTTAGAACTGAAGCATTAGCTGAAAATGACCTAGGTAAAGATGTACGATGTAATATTGTTGTTTAGAAAATATGAAGGTACAGATTCTAAGTTCATACAATTTGTAGGGGAACCACTAAATGTTATGATTTATAGTTTACAACTAGATTTAGCCATAATTGCAAATAAAGAATGTAATTACAGTAAAGGCTTAACCTTGCACATTGATGGTACTGGTTCAGTAATTAAATCATTAGATTCATGTATGAAAAGAGTTTTATACTATTATTGTGGTTGCATCGAATATAAAGGCAAAATTATACCATCAATTGAATTTGTAAGCTGTAAACATGATGCCGTTACAATTTCATCATGGTTATTACAATATAAGTATTGGCTTAAATGTCAAAAAATGTGGTCGCTAATCAGGCATGTAGTTACCGATTTTAGTTTTGCTATAATTAATGCTGTGTTATAAACAAACAGCTTGGAATAAACAAACAGTGTTAGAGTATCTTCAGTATAGTTATACATTCATGAAAGATTTGAAGATAGTACAAAATAATAAAGATCCAAAAGTGTTTATACATTTATGTGCTGCACATTTTACTAAAATAATAATAAATGATACAAAAGGAGTATACCTAGTAAAAAAATTGAAGGTAAAATTTAAAGAAGATTTATTGTAGAAGTATTAGCTTCTTTGTTTAATGTAAAAAGTTATAAAATTAGTACAACTATAATATATCATTTGTTCATAATATTACAAAGTCAATTTGAATGTGAAATTACAACTGCCTCATTGAAAGCTTTACATGAGTTATGTACAAATCTCAATTCTAATGAACATAATTTAGATGAAGAAATTATTGAAGTTGACATGGATAAAGACTTTCTTGATTCCAATGTACTTTACAAAAATAGCCCTTTTTACATAGAATTTGTTACATAAAATGACAAAGTTGTAGATACTATTAATGAATATGCGGACACAACAAAAGATTATTTTTATTTTTGTCCTCAAATGGTCAGTATTATTTTGAAAAAATACTTGTCTTATCTTCCATCATGGTCTGGTACTTTAGCAGAAATAAAAAACAAAGACAAATCAGTAGTATCTAGGATGAGTAATGCTCCTGTTGAGAACTGATTCAATTTAGTAAAAAATAATTTGTTGGGAAGCTGTAGAAATGTAAGACTAAACAGATTTCTCAAATCAGTCAGGGACTATGTTTTAGTTTTGTATAAACAGTTTATGTTAAATATACCAAGCCGAAAGTGTACTACTGGGTCAAAAAAAGGTTTTTAAATGTACCAGAAAATGAATTTGTTGAAGAAACCTGGGCAAAGAAACAAAAGCCGTTAACAACTTATTTTAACCCTGCATTAATAAACATGATAGATAAATTACAACTGAAAAGTGAGTTCAAGAAGAAATTATCACAGAAGAAATAAAAACAATAATATCTGAAGAAGTAAACAATGCATCAAACTATGCAATCATAATGGACACGACGGTCGACGTAGCAAGTAACGACCAATGTGCTTTTGTAATACGATATGAAAAGGGGCAAGAAGTGTTTGAAAGACTTTTTGCACTACAGTGTGTTCATTCAACTACAGGGGAGGGATTATTTAATACTCTGAAAAATGCTTTGGAGGAAGCAAAGATTCCCCTTGAGAATTGCGTAGCAAATTCTTTTGATGGGGCTTCAAATATGAGTGGGAAGTATAACGGGTTAACTGCACAATTAGCCAATGTAATTCAAAACCACATCCACAAGTGGTGCTATGCACACGTCCTTAACCTCATACTCTCGGACACAGCTCAGTGCCTTTCAGCAACCATATCATTTTTCGGTTTGCTTCAAGAAGCCCAAGTATTTTTAAAAGAGTCCTTGAAACAACTACAGAAATTCATTGCAGAAAATCCAACATTCAAACTAGAATCGATTGGAGCAACTAGGTGGCAAGTCGAAGTGATGCAACAACCAAAGTGTTTGGAAGAATTGATTACTGGACTGGACAAGGACAATGAGTGATCAGGCTGGATTGGGGATAAGTCAATCTAAGCCAGTTAAACATGTCTACTTTCAATTGACAGTGGCATTATTTAAGACATCCAATGATTCAGAATTTAATTAAAAAATCAGAAACGATGCAGCAGCCATTTTAAACAAATTATTGAGTTTTGAAACCATTTTAATTGCAATGACATTCCTGCAAGTATTCAAAATTACCACCCCATTATCTGACTATCTACAAACAAAAAATTTAGATTATGCCCAAGCCTGGAGACTGGTCCACTCTTCTCTTTCTCAACTGACACTTTTAAGAACAAAATTCAATGAAACTTTGAACGCTGCTAAAAATTTTTCTTTAAAAATGAATGAAATCGTGGATGAAAGATCCAAAACAGATGGATCAATTGAAAATGTGACAATCGAAACTGAGCTGAGTGATCTGAAAATAAAACGACGCAAAAAGGTTAAGAAGCTGTCAGGAGAGTTAGCTGATGATGAAGGTGTTGGATCAACCCCGGAGGAAATTTTCAAAAATTCTGTATTTAATGTTGTATTAGATACTATTATACAAACAATGAAAACCCGGTTTGTTAATCAAAAACAGCTGCACCTTGATTTAGCCTGGTTTGACCCTAACAGATTTGCCATTAAAGAACCGCTACCTCCTAATGCACTTGATAAAGTTTGTGAAGTCATACCATCTATAGACAAAGAAAAACTAAGAGAGGAATTAGCATCGTTTATTGAAGTATGGATGCAAATTTCAAAACACTCTATTTCCAACGAATATTTAGAAATGAGGGGAAGAGAGTCAGAAGAGGAATAATTCTGACTGATAAAATTGATAGAAATAATACATTTGGAAGCATGACTGCGCATATAAAACGACCAAGGAATAAAGACTTCTGTTTTTATTGTGAAGATTGGGTATGTAGTTTTGCTAGACATGTTATAAGGAACCATACCAATGAAATGGATGTACAGAAGATAATATCTAAGGCTCCTAGGGACTTAGAAAGAAAAAAATTACTGTCAATTTTGAGAAAAAAAAGTAATTATTTAGGACATAATACTGGTGTAATTAGGCATGTCAGAAAACCTGTGTTATCAATTACAAAACCATTACCTTGTACTTTTTGCCTAGGGTTTTATTCCAGGAAACAACTATGGAGGCACCGTAAGAAATGTTCTCTAAATTCTGGTATAACAAGTACACAATCTTCACAGTCAGCAGGGTTAAGCTTACTTACTAAAAACTGTAAAGGAAATCGTTTCCTATGTGAAAACATATTTCCTCCTATGCGTGCAGACCACATTTCCCTCACCGCCCAAAAAGACACTTTGATTTGTGAATACGGTACAACGTTTTTGCTTACTCATCGACAGGATCACCAACGTATAGTCTGTTCTCGTAAAATGCGAGAGCTTGGTAGAATGCTCGTACGTGTGAAACAGTTGAACAAAAACATTAGAAACTTAATAGAAGCACTAAAACCTCAAAACTTTGACGTTTTAGTGGAAGCTGCACGGATAGAATCAGGACATGATGTAAAAACCGACGACTACAATTCTCCTACATTCGGAATGAATATAGGTACGTCACTGAAGGAATGTTGTGAGCTGGGAATTACGATTGTGATGAAGCAAAAGTATTCTATGGAGGGACATGAAGCAGAAGATCTCGAGGACCAACTCAAAACAACAATACTTTTAATTAGATCTAACTGGAATGCCAAAGTTTTCCATCAGGCGGCCAAGGGAATGGTTGTGGTGCAAGGGAAGTCGAGGACAGAGTTGATTGGGAAGGTTGAAGAAGTGTTAAAGGTGATTTTGTTGTGGTGTGAAAGGGAGAGAATGCAGTTGTCAGAGAGCAAGACTGTGGGTATATATTAATGAAAGGAACGTTTGACAAGGAGAGAAAGTTGAGGGTTCGAATGGGGGAAGGGGAGCTTAGGATGGTGGAGAGTGTGGAGTACTTGGGGATTTTGTGGGGGGAGGGATTAAGGATTGGTATGCATGTGGACAGAGTGTGTGAGAAGGCAGCAAGAGCTATGAATGGGATGCTTGGGTATGCTGTGAGAAAAAGAGTGGATTATGCGGTTCTTCGTAGTGTGTAAAAGGGGGTGTACAGGCCTATTGCAACGTACCTGCGGGGGTATGGAGAGATCTGGTGAAGGGATGCTTGCGGATGAGGTTGCTGAAGTGGCAGAGGAAGGTGGTCCCCGATTGTCAGGGGATGGCATCCTACGCAGACTATAACGGCATGGCAAGTCCAAAGTGTCGGTAGGTCTGTGTGAAACCGTAGAGGCAGAGACTGGTCACCGGTCTCTGGTGTTTGCTGATGGATCGGGGATTCGGTGAGGTTCTGTCTCAGACCTGCGACCATTCTGGGCATCTGAGAACCTGCCCCATAACAGGCTAATAATGGTACCACGAGACGTGATCTTCCAAGCTCCTGGGGTTCTGTCCCCGGGAATCAGGTAAAGAGGAAAGGTTTTGTGGGGGTAGTGGTTTCACATGCTGATGGTAGATTCTCTATCAAAGTTTATCTATTTTGCAAGGTAGGGTGGAGGAGTAGGTCAAAAGACGGGTATCCTCCTCTCAGTCTAGGTTCTAGACTATATTCATCTTCAAAATCTGTCTTCTTATGCAACAACCATTAGGAAAGACATTGATTAGTACAGGAAAGTGGCCATTGAATTCATGACAAACACATCAGTAATAAATGCATTTTATCTATACCAAAGCAACACAAGGAAAACCATAACAATTACACAATTTCGAGAGGAATTGGCTCTTGCCCTAATAGGGAGCATATCAACAGCAGATCTTCCTTTGGAACAGGAGCAGCACAGACTTGAAGATACCGTGCAAAAAGGTAGATGTACTAATTGTTACAAGTCTCAACTCAGTTTGGTCGTCAAAATGCCGTCAATCATGCAAAAAAAATGAAACAAAAATATTCTGGATGCATAGAAAAATTTATGTGCAATAGTTGTTTCTTTCTAAACATATAGTTTGTGTTAAAAAAATGTATAATTTTATGTTATCCTACTGCAGACAGTTTGTGATCATTTTACTTATCATTTTTTAACAATTTACGTATATATATATATATATATATATAAATTCACACATAATGTTTGAAAACAATTTTGTGTAGAAAGACAGGTACGTGTATTTATTTGAGAAATTGAAAGACTTGTGATTTAAAAAAAATGGAGATATGTATTTTTTGTAATTTTTGTTTGATTTTATAATTTATTTATTATAAATGCATAGTAAATGATATGTCTACAGACAAAAATGTAATATGAAATACCAGTTATTCATGTGTGTATCCTAACACACGGTCCACAATGTATGGAATATGTATATTCCAGGCTCTAGAGACCATGTGTATCTATAATTTTCACGCACCAAAAATTTACACTAAAATAAATTTGGCAACAAAAAATCAATATTTATATATATTTTAAGTCATTGGGATACAAATTCAAGAAAAAAAACTCTTTGGCCTGGAGGTATAATTTCACTCATGGGGCTGGCAGTTAAAGTGTTAAGGAACATTAATGTTACTCAAGGTCTTCTAAACGGTACCAGAATGGTGGTGAAGAAAATGAACGAAAACAATTTAATTTTAGAATTCATTGATGGCAAAAATTTGAAAACCCACTTTAATACGAAGAATAGACCTTATTCCATCTGATGCAACCCTGCCATTTGAATTCAAGAGAAGGCAATTCCCTATTCGAGTAGCATTCTGTATGACTATAAATAAAGCCCAAGGGCAAACATTAAATCGAGTAGGAATTTACTTACCCCAGACTGTTTTTAGCCATGGACAACCGTATGTTGCTATGTCTCGAGTCCGTTCTTTTAATGATCAAAAATTCAAATTGTGCCAAAAAGTGATATAACAGCAAATATAGATTTTAAGGAAGTTCTTAAAAAGTGTTTTTGTAAATATTTATTTATTACCGTATTCATTTAAAGGATATTATATTTTACATAAATTAACAGACTTTAGTTTAAAAGCATAAATATTTTAACAATCCAACATTGGACGTACAAAGCAAAAACAAATTGGAGAGTTTAGTGGATATTACAACCATATTCTGTACAAGAAAAATAATTTAAGTACATCATTCAATTAAAAAATTAAAATGAAACTTAAAATTAAGTGTGTAAACAAAAAAGTATGTGTATAAATAATTAAATTAATCAATAACTAAACAGATAATTATTTTCATTACCGTATATTATTTTTTATACATATTTAGAAGCTATCTATATATTTAAAGCCGTAAGGAAAAAACCTTTGGACAGTTTATTTATAAAGGAAAGTACAATGTTTTTCATAGTACTTGGCAACTGTATTACTTATGCAAGGTAATGGTTTTTCTCCTTTCTTTACTATCTATCTGCATTGATATCCCAAAAAATTAAATTATGTGTATAAAATATTAGTTAAATTCACTGATAGTCGAATCCATTTTTTTCTTCTTTAACTTTGCTACAAGAAATATAATTGGAAAGAAATAGCATTTTAAAAAGTACATTTTATACATGTTTCGCACCATCTGCCTAGCACTCCACTCACCACGAATGGAGCTGTATCCGCCGAGTAAAGACGGGCAACAACCATCTATATATTTTATATATAGTCTCCCCTAGTATTAATTAATTCTCTGAACTTGAAACTTCAAGGTAAAAACTCTTCAGTTTATGACTTATACTGGCATGTCAAAGCTTTTAGAAAAAACTCATACTTTTTGAGAAGCATTTAGGATCTATGAACTTTGACCACTTTGAAAGTTGTAAGAACTTAGTGCACTAAGCACTGCTCCCTTTCCCAAGGATTACGTTTTGAGAATCATGTCTAAGCTACGACAAGAATTTGAAAACCTCTTTGAAGACTTTGACCGTGCATCAGAAGACATTCAGATATTTCAAACCCCTTTTAAACTGTGACATTAACAAAGTGCCTGCTGAAATTCAGCTTGAAGTCATCGAAATAACAACCAACGACTCACTCAAGTCAGATTTCCAGGGATGCTACAAAGAAGGTAACCTACTTTCATTTTACAATTCGCTCTCAGAAAAAATACTTTAAGAACATCAAAAATCATGCTATAGCTATGTTTTCTCTTTTTGGATCCACCTACAAGTGTGAGCAAACTTTAAAAAAATGAAGTTTGTGAAATATAAATACAGATCTTCCTTATCAGATGAAATTAAAATAGGTGTCTCAAGGCAGCTTGGAAATCTTGTCATAATCACCTGTATTGATTAAATTTTAGAAATTCAACAATTTTTGATAAATGATACAAAATATCAATTTGTGTTAAGAGGTAGGTCTACACAAGATTGGTTAGAAAATTTGTTTGGTTCGGTAAGAGCCAAACAGCCTGTGATTTTACAATTCATGTCTAATTTAAAGCTAATCATACTGTCACAATATTTAATAATAATAATAATAATAAATGACTTATTACAATATTACTTATGACTTATGACAATATTTGAGAGACATCTTATTAAGAGAGTTATAAAAAAGATGAAATGGTGGAATTTTCGGACTTTTAAAATTGATTATATATATATATGCAGGCCATTGCGTTTAGTTTTAATGTATGTAGCTGTGATTGTAATATTTGTTAGACTGTACTTTGATCCTATCCTGCGAAAATATTATCTCAGAAAAATTATATTAAAAATTAAATCACCTACGAATGTCTTTATAATGTAAAAAAATATCATTTTTTATTCAAATAAACCGTATAAATAATATAATTCATGGACTTTCTAAATATTTTTGTTAACCTAAAATGAACAAAGAATATAATAACCCAACTTGTTTTAAAATAGCTTTATTAGTTTGTTAGTAATTAATTAGGGGAAGGCACACATGAAAATAGCAAAAATCAGGTTTTTTTTTATTTGCTTATGGGTTTTTTTATTTAACACATTTTTCATAGCGTTAAAAATAAAACATAATTGCTCCAAAATGGGCCTAAAACAGCTCCAAAAAGTAGTTATATTAAAAAAAATTATATAAATCTTTAATATTGCAAGAACTTTACCAAATAAAATATTCAAAACATCTTTAATTTATAAATTTAAATAACATTTTAGCATTTTTATGTGTGCCTCCCCTTAACATCTGAACTCAACTATTCGCATAGGCTAGTAAAAAATGTGAGAATTATCTGCTTTCTGGCTACATTTTAACGTTTAAAACAAAAGGGCTGCATTTTCTGGCTACATTTTAAAGTTTACATATTTTGAAGAGAAATTACATTATACTTCTGAGCAGATGACATTACTTTTAGGAAAAACATGGCGGCCATTTTCATATGGCCGCACTGTCTCTTCCTAATCACTGTATATTAGTCAACAACAAACCGAACTGTTCACAGCAAATTTTTCTTACCACTCCATCTCGCATACAGTCAGTTTTGCGAACAAAAAAACAACAATTCCGCTCTTTCCTTTCAATGGCTACAGTTCAGTTAATCTTTTTTTTTACATTTGAGCCCTTCAGATGAAAAGTGGAGCAAGTCAATTTTTAAAATTTTGGAGTTAAGTCCAGAAATTGATTCTCCATATTAAAATCTATTTTGTGGAAAGATGAAACAAGTCCTAGTTCACTTATTAATTGTCCACATAGATAGCAGCAAACATTTAAGCTGTCAACAGAATGCACTTACTTTTTCATTTTGAGCCAAAGTGAGGTAACTGGGACTTACATCAAGTTACCTGTGAGTTTTTTCTTTATGCTACTGAATCACAACAGCTGAGGACTTACACCAACTTTCCAGTAAACACTTCAGGTGTAAAGTGGTTGGCAACAAGTTGTTGTTTTGAAGTAATTAGTAACTTATTAAATCAGTGTTTCACAGGAGGCACTGTCACCTGCTGTCATCTTTTTCAAAAACGGGGGCGGTCTAAGTCATACTATAGACCCAACTATGGCAAATTTAAAAACACACCTGTTCGACAAAGCACTTTTTGGCAAGTCCGTCAAAATTTAAATATTATTATTGTGTCGAACAGACAACCTGGTCACTACATCTGGGGGTGAATTTCCTTCCTATCAAGGAATAGATGTGGTAAAGCCTATTCCAAGTCAAAAATTTAAAACTAAAAAACAAAACTATTTCCCCAAGTCAGCGGGTCTGATCGGTTTTTGCCTCTTGTGGAAGTGAGTTTTGACAAACTAAAAGAACTCCTTCTGGACTACGGTTCAGTAAGATGCGTTATGTCTATCGACTTTTTTTTTAAACTTAAAGACACTAATTCCATAAAGTTTACAACTGAGATAAAGGCTGATTGCGTCACGGACTCCAAAGAAATATTGTCTATCTTCTTTTCTTGTGTTGTCCATCTAAAAATAGAGCATTGCAGTTGGAATCTAAATTTCCTGGTGGCGCCAAGGTTGTCGTGGCCTCTGATCGGATTTCATCGTCAAGATTGGGCTGGTATTGGACCTCTCCGAGAAAAGGTACTACTTTAAATTGAATAGGTCGCTAGTTTTCAGTCTAAACAATTTAGATAATGGACAAATTCTACAAGTTGTTTCTTCCGCCACTGCTACTCCCATTTCTCCAGACCCTTAAGGACACCTGAAACAAAAGGGCAAGGATTCAATTTCAAAAAAAATTAGGGATTTTCCAGACGTCATTACCAAAAGGTTAGAACTGACTAAACTTATTGAATATGACATTCGGCTCAAGGATGATATCCCAGTAAAGAGTCAGCCGTACCAACTGGCCCCTCCTAAAATGGAATATCTTAGGGAACACATCAAAGAGCTAGTAAGCTCAGGAGTAGTTGAACCCAGCCTCTCGGTTTATCCTTCCCCAGTTTCTCTGGTTCGGCAACCAGAAAAAAAACCCGAATGGTGATTGATTATTGGAGATTCAATCAACACATCATTATCGAAGGTGTGCCGCTACCCAATTTACATCAAAGTCTTAACTAATTTGTCGGTGACAAATTTTTCACCATTTTTTAAACTAAAATCAGGTTATCATCAGTTGCCATTAACTTAAAGGTCTAATCAATTACCGAGCTTTTGTACTCCATGGATGCTTTATCAGTTTGCTAGACTCTCATTTGGACTCTGTGTACTGGTCCCCAAGTACTTACTCGTCTTTTAGATCAAGTCTTTTCCAATATAAAATTCAAATACATTTTCAATTATCTAGATGATTTAGTAATTTATTCCAAGACTTGGAAAGAGCATCAAAGTCAACTTCGCGAAGTTCAATCTCGACTGCGACGTGCGGGTCTGACTGTTAATCCAGAGAATGTCCGTTTCGCTTTAGAAGAGATTAGTTTCCTTGGGCATCTTGTTTCACCAAGTGGCGTGCAAATTAATCCTCCTAGAATTAAGGCCATTAGAAACTTCCCGCGACCCAAGAACCTTAAGGCCATTTCCAGATTCATAGGAATGGTCAACTTTTTTGCTAAGTTCATTCCCAATTTTAAGATCTTAATGCTTATTTAAAAGTTCAACATCTTAACAACCTTGTTGTAACAAAATACAGACAAACTTACTCACTTTAAACTTATAAATCGTTCTTTTAAAGCTGAGTAATTGTCATAAAGTAAAATGTGAATGTTTGTTTCATGCTCATACAGATAGAAAAAGGTTTTAAAAAAACAGTATAATTAACACTTGTCTAAATTTTGACAGCTAAAGCTGACCGGGTATGTCATGAGAACAAGTGCTACCAACATCAAGTCAAATACATTGACAAGCTACAGCTTTATAGATGATACCAAAACATAGATTACTTGTTAGATTTAATTATTTTTGTTTCGATATTTTCAGACACATTTGAAATTTTATACCTAAGTATTAGAACCCAGATGGTTATTTTGTTGTTGTTGATCAACGTAACTTAGGAATTTTTTTAAATTAAAATTTTTTATTATTATTCATAAAATATATCTTATAAATTTCGTTATTATTATTATTTTTAAATTATTATTATTATGAAAACAACTAGGCATATAGATCTATTGTGATTTATAAATCATAATACTAAATTTGGATCTATTCTATTTATTTCTTATAACAATTCTGAAACTGATAAAAGGAGTAAATATTTTATATACATATAAAATATATGAGGTGGTGAGAATTAAAGTGGTATAACTCAATTTTTTTTCTAATTTGACTTAACACATGATTTCAACTTCTAATCATGCCCTCTATTTAGTGTAAAAGTGGAATAAATCACAGTTCAATATTTTCACGGATAGGTAGCAGCACCAATATAGTCCACTAACAGAACACTCGAATTGTTGAGGTTAAAAGTGGTATAATTCAGAGATATACCACTTTGATTGTAACATTAAGTTGTTTTGTTGTCAAGGCAAGCAGTATATAATGAGTTTTTTGTTGGGTAAAAGTTTAAAAGATGCTCTTGAATTAGAAGACTGTAGCAGAGAAGAAAAATCTGAGTATGATAGCGATAAAGACAAAGAGTTTAAACCTAATTACACGGAATTAGACTCAGAAGGTTAAGTTAAATAACTATTAAGTAGCTTTATTTATAGATTAGGAATATCTCATAAGTCAACAGTTTTAAAGCATTCAGTACTTATTATTATTTAATGTATTCCAAAACTCTGAATGACATTACTAGCAGCATAAACTATTGCTTTTAAACAACCTTGGACTAATTAAGTATTTACAGTATGATGTAAGCTAAGTTACGAAGAAGAATGTTAGTAGGCTAGGCCTATGTTGCATTTGAAAGAAATTAAAAGATGAGGCATAACATAAGCATAATTTTAATGTTAATTTATTTTTCAGATGACCAAAATGACCACAGCTATTATCAGGCCCCGATTTACCTATAGGCAGACTGGGCAATTGCCCAGGGCGGCAATTTCTGGGGGGCGGAAATTTTTTGGAGATTTTTTGATTATTTCCAGAATATTGGTAAAAAAAAGGAGCGACACAACAAACTTGTTAACTTATGTGGGCCTCGTAAGAGATCTAGTTACAAGCAACTGTCTTTTGCTGTAGCACAGCATTCAGTATATTATGGTGGAGCACAGGCAGTGCATGACAGACCAGCCACAGCCACGTCCATGGTTCACTGAGAGAAGCTGGCTGTCTGCGTCTGCCACTGCTACCGTGATATGAGCGCCAAGCGGGAGAGGGAGGGGAGGGATGTGAAGTAGTGAGTGAGCTGGGAGCATTAGTCATCTGTCGTCTGTTGTTTATGTTTTATTCTCGGTCGTTGTTAAAGTTTTGAGTTAACATAATATAACCTCTGTGGTTTTTGTGTTGTGAATGTGTTGAACTTAGGTTTTAATCATTAGTAAAAAGTTAAGTGGAAGTGAATATAGAAAACGAGCTGTGAAAAAACAAAATGATGAACTAGAAACTTTGCAAAAAGTTCCCAAAATCGGTTTTTTAAAATCAGCGAATTTAAATGGTACCAAAATCTGTACTGAAAGTGATGTTGGTGATGATGACAGTTCAGTTTGTGATTCAACACCGTCGACTTCAGACTCAATGCCATTTAAATTCACACAATAACTAGAAGAACAAGGTATACATATACAAGAAGAGGGTACATCTACTACTGGTAAAAACCATGGTGAATATGAGACTACAGTTTGCCTGCCTTCTAAAGTAAACTCAGAGATTGAGGTAGGTTTACCTTTACCTCAATCTTTTTCAATAGATGACCCAGGTACCTGGGATGTTACATTGAATGGAGTCATTGAAAATGTTCTTAAGAACTGCCAAATACAAAATCTTACGGCAAACTTCTTATTTAATGAGTCAAAAAGAACTTTGTCAGTAAACATATTTAAGAGCACTCTTCCTAATGAAGACATGGTTTTACGAGATTGGATTTTATATTCACAAACAACTGGTAAAGTATATTGTGTTCCATGTTGCTTATTTCAATCGTTGACAGTAAAAACTAATCTGTCCACTGGATTTAATGATTGAAAACATAGCAAAGAACTCCCAAGAAATCACAGGAAAAACTTTCTTACTTACATAACCAGAAAAAAAAGTTTGATGCAAGTTGATAAACTTCTGTTTACTCAGTATGAAAAAGAAGTTAATTACTGGCAGTATTGGCTAGAATTGTCTCAGTTGTCAAATTTTTGACGGTTAGAGGGTTACTCTTTCAAGGAGACAACGAATATTTTGGTTCGACTTCAAACGGTCTCTATATGGGGTGTCTAGAATTAATAAGTGAATATGACTCATTTCTTGCCCAGCATATTGCAAAGTATGGTAATAAGGGTAGTGGACACACTTCATATCTTTCGTCTCATACTTGTAATGAATTCATAGAAATACTGTGTGTTTAAAACTATAACCAAGGAATTGAAAGAGGCCTCATTGTTGATTCCACACCAAACTGTGCTCATAATGATCAGTTGGCAGTAGTCTTATGTTACATCCCTCACAATGAAGCAGGACCTGTTAAACGACTAATCAACCTTCTTTCTGGAATATCATATAACTCATCTGGCTTAGAAGACGCTGTAATAGCATGTTTGAAAAATGCTGACCTTAAAATCTTGAATTGTTGAGGACAGAGCTATGATAATGCAAGTAACATGTCTGGTGCCTACTCAGGCCTTCAAGGTCAAATAAAACAGCATAGCCCTCTAGCCGAGTACTTCTCGTGTGCTGCACACTCCTTAAATCTTGTTGGTTCTGCTGCCGCAGAGTGCAAGAGTTGTACAACTACTTCTCATCCAGCACTTACAGATGGAATATTTCTAAAATCCACTTGGCTAAAACCACACGCCTGTGGTGAAGTTACTCTCAGAGACAAGATGGTCTGCAAGAGCAGATGCTGTGAAAGCATTGGCAAAGGTCATAAAGATATTAAGGCATCTTTAAAAGATTTAACCGAAGACCTCAGTGTAAAACCTGCTTGTAGATTGGCAGCATCTAGCCTTGAATCAAAGTTACACGATTTTGAAAACCCTTTTCTTTTAGTTTTTTGGAACGATATTTTGGAAAGAGTAGACAAATTTTCAAGTTACTTGCAAAGTCAAACAATCAACCGTGATTCAGGAATAAAATGACTAATGACCTTATGATCTTATGATAGTGCAGAAAATTCTTGCCATAATTAGGAAATAAGCTTTCTAAATTCAGCTTCTTGATTTGATTTAAGATGTCCATTGGTGACATGTGATTATTATTGAAATTAGATGTGTGAATTACTTTCATGCGTTTAATTCCTGCTAACAGATCTGTGCTAATGTCATCTTTGTAAATAGAGCATAAATTAAGGAGCAGTTTACTCAGGAGGTAATAAAAATACAAATTTGTTTATTCCTATTGAATATTGTTGAACATTTAATTTTTTTACTCTCGGGATGCCCAGGCCCTCTTTGAGCACGGGCCTGGGAATTTTCCTCCTTTGTCCCCCCCCCCTCGGCGGGCCTGTGTGTACCCTAAGAATGGGATTGAATCTCTGCAAAAGATAGATTGTTTCAGGTTTACTGTCATGTTTGCGTCTTGTAATTTTTGAAAGATATATGTGAGATGCCATAAATGTTGATCGAAATTGGATGAAATGACGCAAATATCGTCTACATATATCATAGTGAATGCCTCTATTTTATCATAGAATACACAATCCAGTGCTCTCACTAATGCGGCTTGCGAAGTTGAGATTCCGAATGGTGTAACTTTATACTGATAAGTCTTGCCTCGAAATTGGAAAGCTGTATATTTCCTGGATTGATCTTCTAATGGAACTTGCCAATATGAAGCTGTTAAGTCGATCGTACTGAGCCATTTGCAACCTCTTCCTTTAGCAATAATTTCGTTTACGCTTCGGTTTCTCTCATAGTCCGGTTTGATAATTTCGTTAGCCCTCCTTGCATCTAAATATAAACGTAGCTCTACGGTTTTCTTTTGTACTGGGATAATTGGATTAATAAATGTACTGTTGGACCTCTCAATAATGCCTTGGTTCATCATCCTTTCTATCTCCTGTGCCACTGCGCTTTGTTGTAATATTGGTACCGGATAGATGTGACCTTTGAATACTTATACTTCTTTGACTTGTAGTTTGTGTGAGTAGTGGTTACATAAACCTGGTTTCTCAGAAAATATTTGCTTGAATCTTGTGACGGTATCTTTTAGTTATTGCCTTTGTTTATAGTTTAAAATATCGTTTTCATCAATTATTTCATTTACTTTAATTGTTTCATCTTCGTTATTATTATGTATATTTTCATATGGCTTTGACTTATCGTCGTCATTATCATTGTTCTTATTTGTGTAATTATCGTAGTCGTCGCTGATAAAGCACGTTATCCCTTCATTAATAACTTCCTCAAACTTCAAATCTATTATTTCATTATTAATTCTCATTTTTATTTCATTAGTTTTGAAGTCTATCGCCGTCTCTAGTATACTGATCAAATCCATTCCTATGATAATGTGTTTTATTAAATTTGGAACTAAAATTGCTTGTAAAATAAAATTTTGATTTTTGATCTGTGCGTCCAGCATGATTATCCTTGAAATCCGTTTACTTTTTGCTCCCACTGCGGTCCGAATGTATAAATTTGTGGCTGGTAACTCCTCATAATGTTTTAAACTGTATTTATGTTTTATAAACCAATCTTCAGCTAAACAACTGATATTCGATCCTGTATCTAGAAGTGCAGAAATCGTGTGTGTGCCTATTTTGATTTCTATCTGAGGGCATTTGTATATTCGTTGCAATGGTGTATCATCCTGTTTTTGGTAGTCTTCTCCTAGTAGAAATTCCTTATCGCAAAATAAATTGCTGATATATTGTAATGTGTTTATAAGTGTCCATTTTCCAGGTATTTTGGTTGTCGTATTCTCTTTTTGGCCAATTTGTTCCGAGGTCAAAGTGTAGCACAAGCAAAGTTCTAGGGTGAGAGTGTTGTGATGGAGATTGGTCTCGTGTTGGGTTCTTGTCTTGGCCGGTGGTTCCTCCCGTGCTCCTTAGTTTTCCTGAAGTGATGATCCGTTTTTGAGTGGTTCTGTAGTATTGGTGTTCCGAATACTCTCCACTACTGCATGGCATACGTCTCGTTGCTCGTTCGTTGGATAGCCGCGTGTTCGTTCCCTGGGTGGTCCTGTTGTTGTAGTTAATTGTGTGTGCGGTCATGTTCCTTCCCTATGAGGGTGTTGAAACGGTCTGTTTTGTTGTTGTCCATTTAAATTTCCCGTGTGGGTGTAATGGTTGCTGTTCCTGTTCAGATATGTTTCTTGTGGTCTTATGTTCGCTGTGTACGGTCCTTGTCTTTGTCGGAATGAGAAACCTGGGGGTGTATGGTTCCAATTGTGAGGATATGATGGTCTAAACTGCTGGTTTGGTGGGTCTCTTCTCCCTTCTACTATTTGTGGGGTGAATCTTGGCTGGTTTCGTCGCTGAGGTGATATTGGTGTGCTCGATCCTTTGCGTCTATGATGGAGTTCCTTTAAATCCTCCCTCTGTAGCAATAGTTCAAAATCTTTAACTGTAGTTATGTTCTGGACCCTCCTAGCGTCTTGTATTATATCCTCGAAATGTTCTGCGAGGCAGTTAACAATTTTTTCATCAGGAAGCGGCGGTTGCATTAGTTTCATCGTGATAACTCTTTCGGTGAAGTACTCCGCTCTACTAAGTCTTCCATTCGGGCGGTATCGTTCCACTTCTAGTCTCTGGCGTATTCCCCTTTGTACTTCCCTACTCCAGTACTTTCGCTCGAATGCTTCTTGAAAGTCTTCCCACGTTTTTATGTCGGTTCTGGCGAGTACCCACCATCTTGCCGCATGTGACTCTAAGCATGTGTCCATTATGTCGAACCGCTTCTCTGGAGTGTTGGGAGAATTGTCTGAAGCTCTCAGGCATTCGTAGTATCGCTGTATTTTCCTGACGTGTTCTTTAGGGTTATGCTCACGCCCGTGAAATTTTGGTGTGGCGAGATCCAAACCTCCGTTGGTTGATCCTGTGCAGGATACGTAGATGTTCGGTTGACATGGTTGCTGATTCGCCTGCAGACCTTCCTCCACCTCCTGGAGCTTCCCTCCATGCTCCGTCAACCTATCTTCTACTCGTACAATCTTCTGTTGTTGTTCAGCCATCATTTCTTGCCTGCTCGATGATGTTTGACACAGAGTTCTTTAATCGTCCACACTTCTGATCAGTGTAACGGTTGCAATGTTCTTTTAGGTTTGCATCACTAGATTTCATCTGTTGGTACATGTCCTCTTTTTGTTGGTCTGTGAGGTCCTTCATGTCTTGACGTAGTTGCTGGTTCTGTTCCTTGCACTCCTCCCGTAGTTCACTGTGCTGTGTCTGGAACTCTTCTCGTAACTCTGCCCACAATGCTTGGTTCTGAGCTTCAATTCTTTTTCCGAGTTTCTCCTCCAAGTGGTCCATGTGTGCCCTGACCTCTTGTGAGTGTCGGTTAAGCTGTTCTGGAATACTGCTTTGTAGCCGTTGTAAATCGTCGCGCTGTTCTTGAATACCGCTTTGTAGTTGCTGTAGGTCATTACGCTGTTCTTGAATACTGCTTTGAAGTTGTTGTAGGTTGTTACGCTGTTCCTGTTGTAGCCGTTGTTCCAATCTTGTAAAAATAGCATCAATCCATGATGGTGGATTGTCATCACGATTGTCGGCGCTTATTGGTTCGTCGGTTGTATCCGCGTGATCGGGTTGTTCAGCTCTATAGACTCTTCTTTCTTCACCCGTTTGTACGTACTCTAATTCCATCGTGGTGTTTGCTATAAACGTTTCGTCTAATGATACCGCTTCTTGGATTTATTCCCGTTCCGTGTTTACATTTTCTTTTCGGCGGTCGGACGATGTGGTTGTGATATCTGATTCCTTAGCCGTCTTACTCGGTGTAGGGTTTGGTCTCAAATTATATTGTCTGTCCTTTCCCATTTTACAAGTTATTATTCTAAAATTGGTTAATACCTTGTTATAAAATTTGTTTATTCGAACGTTTGCCAAAATTATTTAAAACTTTTTTTTTTAATATCGATTTTTAATTTCAAAATTATAAGAGGTTGTTTTTCTGTGGATGGATGCCATACGTTGGGCCGCCAAAATGAAGGCTGTTGTCGCTCCGGTGAATGAATTTAATAAAATTTGGACTTAGCTCAGTTTGGCGACAAAAGTTTCTAAAATGTGGCCTGAAGGGCGGTGAAGTGAATATGTTGGAGAACGTGAGCCTGAAGGGCATGGACGTAGGTGAAGCCTTTCCTCGGTTCTAACAAGAACCCGTTTGATAAGCCTGAAGGGCGACTGCTTGAAGCGAAATCTGAATTAGTAACGATTTTTGGGCCCTGATAAGGGCCGCTTGGTTTTGGAAAGGAAACTAGTTCCTTTCAGATGCTGGTGAAGACGCGGTGTGATCGATTACCGGTGCTGGTTGTCGCAGGTCTATTAGTTTTGGTTTGTACCAGAAGTACTTGATCGTTGGTGCTTTTAGATGTCGCAGCTTGAGATAGTTGGCCAGAAAATCCGGGTTAAGCCCGTTGATGTGTGACGGATCTGGTCCGTTTGTCGTTCGACGTAAAGGGGGAAATTTAGCCTGCTCGGGATCAGGTGAAGCCTGCGTCGGTTCCTCGGTGGCGGTTGTTCGCTGGTGTTGCAGGCGCGCCGACGTTTCGCAAATTCGTTGCCCCTATGAGACTTAAACATGTGCGAAGCTGATGGTAATGCCTGAAGGGCGCGAAGCTGATGGTAATGCCTGAAGGGCTTGTGATGACAGGTGAAGCCTGTGAATGATGCGTAGCGCTGCGCTGTCGTTGCGATGCGAAGTTTCCTACACGACACCCGTACCAAAGTGTCGTGGTGAAACCCAGTAGCTCGGAGCAGGGTGCGCACTGCCCGGACACCAAGGCTGTAGCCAAGGATAAAAAATAGCTACCAAGTTTCCGTAGATTGAAGACCTGTGTTCGCTGCGCTGTGATGCAGGTTGGCGTGGAGTTTTGAAGAAACGAGATTTAGTTTGAATTAGAATTGAATTTATTTTCCGTAACAGCCTGGCGGTCGACAAAACTCCCTCACTCCTTCGGCTTCAATTATCCTGCCGCAACTCTCTATTTCCCGGGTGGCACTAGTCCGGCCAATAGGTGGTGCGCCTGGCAACTAGTCCGGCCAAAGTACGTGTCCTGGCTAGGCAAGGTACCTCTAGCACTTGTGTTAGCAGTCTCTTGGTCTTCGGTGTTTTCGCAAAGGCAGTTGAAGGCTTGTTGTTCGCTTGGTTGTTCGTTAGTTGATGTTCACTTGGTCTGGTGGTGATCCAGGATAATATTTTGGACTATTTCCCCCCGTTATATACAGTTTCGCAGCGAAAAAGTAACATGAAGGTGCGAAATCTAACACTTTGCGGACGTAGTCGGCGAATTGCAGTACAGCAAAGTTGCCGAGTTCCGAACCGCTGTAGAGATCTGAAGGGTTGGCGAGTTCTTAAGTTCGCAAGGGGACTTAGAATATTTTCGACAGAAGTTTCGCGGGAGATGGTAACTTTCTCGGACGCAGTGCGATGAACGCCGAGAAAGTTTGAAGTCGTTGTTTCGGCCGTTTGAGAATTAATATATTTAGTTTGTTTTCGGCAAACGTGTCTACGGTTGCCACTAAATATATTACGTGACCGGGGAACTGAATTTACTGGGGATTATTGAGATATAACGATAGATGTTTCGCGGGAAATTACCGAACAACTTTCCCGTAAGACAAGGTCTTGTCGGCGGGGAGAAGTTTTACGGTAGAAGTGAAGGTGCCGTTCGCGGTGATGTCGCAGAGTCCTTGGCGGGAGAACGTGTCGACGTATCCCAGACATCTGCAGTGCGTAGTCGGAACGGTCCTTGAGAAAGTTGTGGGGAGATAAAGCTAGTCTCTTTCTCGGAAGATGAGGTGTCAACTTCCGAGGAAAGCAAACGTAGATTGTAGAAGATTGCCGGCCGATATCGTCGTGTCCTTGGCGGTCGAACATGCCTATGTTCGCCAGACAGATAATATACCGACCGGGGCGTAATAGAGTGAAGCTCTGAGGACGTTTAGGCGAGTTTTCCCGTAAAAGGCATTTACGGGAAAATCGCAAGTCGCTGACTGATGTTGGGCCCTTTTGAGGGCCAAAAAGTTAAGTGATGGAATTGATGTTTGAATTGCGCTATGTTAGTTTCGCACGAAGAGTAGGTCCTTTTAAGGGCCAAAAAGTTACTCGGTGATTTTTGATTTGTTTTTCCCGCTGGACTGTATATACGATGCCGGGGAATCTTACGAAGAATTTAATTATTGATAAATAGAAGTAGCTCCGCTACGACAAGGCTACATTTACACAACAAGTGGTGATATTTTCTATGTATAATCTAATGTAAATTGGCTTAATATTGTTAAGCTTTTTTTGGTAGCCTAATTAAAATTGATTTAATCAAGAATGCTTTATTTGTTTATATAAAGAATTAATTTTACATAAATTTGACATAAGCTCTGACGTAAAATTTGAACCTCTGTCCGAAATAAGAATTTCTGGTATACCGTGTAAACAAATAACTTTTGACATTAGTTCTCTTGCTGCCGTTTCTGCAGTTAAGTCTTCTATTGGTATAAATGTAGCGTGTCTCGCAAAATGTTCTACCACTGATAAAAAGTATTTATTTTTATTTTTTGAAATCGGAAACGGGCCTAAAATGTCTAAACCTACTACCTTGTATGGAAGTTCTGGTTCTGTAAATATGTCGCATAAAGGTGCTTTTGTTTTTCCATAATCTACTCTTTGTGCACAAGATTTACAACTTCTGACATAATTTTTGATATCTTCTTCCATTTTTGGCCAATAAAACTTATGTCTGACCCTATCTAATGTTTTCTTAACAGCGGCGTGACCTGCGGTGATTAAATCGTGATGTAAACATATTATTTTGTTCCTGAAACTATTTGGTATCAATATTAATTTGTCGCTACCTGATTTGAAATATATAATTTTTTCCGGACTTGTCTTATAATTTTTATGCGTTTTAAATTTTTGACATTCCTCGTCTGCATTTTGCGCTTTCCTAATCTTGTCGAGATCAATCAGCGGTAGGGGTTCTTTACTTTTTACTAAATTAACTTGTTGCCCGGCTACATTTCTACTCAATGCGTCGACGTTAGAGTGTAATTTTCCTGGCTTATGTATAATAGTGTAGTCAAATTCTGAGAGTTTCAAGCTCCATCTTAAAATTCTGCTAGTTGGGTCTTTCAGAGAGGTCAAATAACATAACGCCTTGTGATCCGTTATGATTTTGATCATTAAAAATTGTAATTCGTTGTAAAAAACTTAAGTTGTTTGTGTGCCTATTATATCTAAAATATTTCCTGTCACTCCAGCTATCGTGATTTCCTCTTCTTTTATTATATTTGTAGCCACGTTGAAATTTAAAAGGCTTATCTCTGCTCCCGTATCTACCAAAACTCTACCCCATTTACCATTGATTTTCGCTATTATTGATACGTCGTTATTCCTATAAATCCCTTCCGTTCTATTAATTGGTAAAAATTTGTGCGCCGAGACCCTATTATTATTTAATGCTGGTTGGAGTGAGTGACGGCGCCTTGGCTCACTCTAGCTGAGTTTAAAGTATTATTTGTTCCTGCCTCGGTCCCACTATTTTGCCGAAATTGTGGCCTATTGCCTTGAAACCCTCTGTTAGATGCATATTGATATCCTCCCCGTGCGCAGTACTGTCCTCGGTTCCCATTGTAAAAATTTTGAGGCCTATATTGTTGATTTTGTAATGGCAACCCCCTAAATTGTCCATTTCCCCTAAATGTGCTACCCCTATAATTTGTATGTCCTTGTTGATCCCTATGGGGTACGTATTGGAACTGTGTTGGTGGTGTCGCAAACCGCGGTGCTTGTCTTGCCCCAAAACCTCTCGATGTTGCAAAGCCCCTATAGTTTTGTACCGCATTTCTACACTCCCGGGTTGTATGGCCCTGTCTATGGCAGTTATTACAAAATTTTATTTCATGGTAATTTACTTCCCCGTGTAATTCATTTCTTACTGTCAATTCTAAATCCACCCCCTCTATTGCGTTCGCAATGTAGATTGCCTCTCGAAACGTTTTTGGGAATTGCAACTTTGTTAGTTTCCCCAATTCGCCTGCCAACCCTCTTGTAAATGTATCTAAAGCTCTACGGTCGGCGTCTTCCCGTAAAATTTTATTTGCTTCTTCGTTACCATTAATAACTTCCCATTTATTTGTTTAATTCTGTCCGCAAAATTTTCGATAGATTCGCCTCTCCTTTGCTTGGTTTGCGATAAATGTTCATAAATATAACTATCAGGTAATTTCTCTTTAAATCTCGATTCCAACGCGGCTTTAAATTCGGCGAATGTTTTGGTTTGTTGGCACGACAAATCCATTTTTACAAATTGTTTCGCCGTCCCCGATAACTTCATTTTTATCAATTTAATGAATTCCGAGTCCTTCCATTTACTAATTGAAGCAATATCACTCATTTGGTCCAAAAAATCTTTAACCGTTTCCCCTTTTTTCTCGCCACTAAAACTAGGTAATACTGGTACTAAACTCAAATTCAAATCTGATATGTGTGTTGTTTCGTTTCCTACTCTCGAGAATTCCATGTCATTCACTTCAATCGCGGCTAAACGTTCTTGTAAAGTATTATTGAGATTTATTTGTTCCCTAAGTTTTGCATCCATTAAAGCGAATGCAGCTTGCACGGAGTACTCGACACCATCGATCGGAATATTTTCCGCCATTATATTAGTATTAAATAATACTTATTATTACTATTAAAAATACTACTTTAAGTTTGCTTTGAATCAAAATAATTTTCCTAAAAAAATACGACTCGTATACTTTTATACACTTTAGGACATTTAAAAATAATTTATTTCCTATTTAACCTCTTTTAATTTATATATATATTTGTAAAATTACTCTTGCTATCATTGATATATTTTCCCTTTTTTTCTAATTTATTTTATTAAACCTCTGCAAATATTATTTTCCTTTATATATAATTTATTACCACAACATTATATTGTTGAAAATGACGGTTTTTTATTTCTGATCGACACAATTTAATTTAATGTAGATAAACAAATAAATATTTCACTACGCAAACTTTAGGATTTGCCCAGACGCTAGCGGACCCAATACGTATATTTTCCCGTCGAAAGGAATTTGTTTAACCATACGTACCGTTCCCCGCCAACAATGCCTTTCCTTTTATACAATAAATTGTATATCGTTTGCGAACCGAAACATTTTTATTCTAACATGCAGTTAACTTACAAAATTTTCATATCATTTAATAAATTAATTAATTCTTAAGACTCAAAAAAAATTTTACTTTTTCTCAAAATTTTCAAAAATTACACAAAAACCCAGCAGAATTTTTCCTACCTTATTTTTTTTTGAAGAAAAACACTTCTGACACCAAATGTAACGTGGCCCTCTTCGAGTTTACCCCTACGGTGTCCTCGAGATGGTGCGTCTCCTCTATGGGTGGTGCCTTTCTGCTCTCGCGCGAGCGTACGGGCGGTTGTCAGGATGGTTTTCTGGTGTAAGGTGGGTTTCTTCAATGAAGTAGGCGATAGATTAACTTTAAACCGTTTATTGAAAGTAATAATCGATACATCTCTCTGCTGGTCCGAACTTAATACTAAACTAAATAAAGGCAAAGGCAAGGAAATTTACTACATGAGTCTATTCGCGGATGCGGTCAAACCAAGACTGACTGTAGACGCTAGCTTCTATAGCGTCCCCAAACCGTTGAAGCTAAACTTGCCGTCAGCATTCTCACACAAACCACCAAGTGTGATCATTTACATTTATGAATTATTATTATTTATTAATTATTACAAGGTGCAGGGTACTTTTGCTACAATAGATACAGTGTGGCCATATGAAAGTGGCCGCCATCAGTGGCGTAGCCGGGAGGGGTCCAGGGGGTCTGGACCCCCCGAAATTTGGAAAAAATGCATGTTTTACATTTTGCTATTTTTATATTCTATAGTTTTAAATCATTAAATCAATATTTTGGTTAGTTATTTAAAATAACCTCAATTTGTTTAATTTGAATAAAAAGAAAACTATATATTTATGGCAAAATAACATAAATAAGGTATTTCATAGTTCTAAATAATTGTATCAATATTTTGGGGAATAATTGACGTCTCCACAACGCTAAAACTAGATACGATTAAAATAGAAAAGAGAACACTCGTTTTCAGATAATAACATTTCATTTGAACACAACCAGTTTGAAATGTTTGGAAATGAAATCACTCAAAACAGTATAGTATAACGGTAAGAGTAAGCAGAAAAACAGGTTACGCTCGTGGGGTGGCGCGTTAAAGCATATTGCAGGGCTCAGTGTAAGCGTGGAAGGGGGAAAACAGTTTGTTTGGCGGCTGGCCAGTCTGTTAGTCTCAATTAGTCTGTTTATTAGTAGTGTACTGTGTACTTGTGTAGTGACAAACCTTTCTCTTACTGGTGGTGGTACGGTTAAGGTAATATTACAATATTAGTGAAGTGAATATTAAAGTGTGAAGTAAACATGAAACGACAAAAGGAAACTATTACTCCCAGTGGTAGCAATAGTGGCAATAGCAATAAGATTTATAAATTCTTCAAGCCATTGTCAGCACCAGCAAGCAAGAAAGCAATTGAGCCAAAAGTAGAAATGAGTTCAAGTAAAGAAAGTTTACCTTGTTGTTCACGAATGGAAAAGGAAACAGAAACTGAGATGGACGTGGCCAACACTGGCATAAGTTTAACTTGTGTGGATATAGGTAAGGTGTCGTCTATAATTTTTAACTCTTAAACTGGCAATGCTATAGCTAAAATTGGCCAGCCCGTTTTTAGCGTTTTGCAAGCATATTTTTAAAAATTCGCCAAAAATAGTAAATGAACCCCAATCCAAAAGTGTTCAACAGCTTTTTTGTAGAAGAACCTTCAAAGAATTCAAATATGCCACTAAAAATTAGTTTATTTTGAAATTGTAAAAGTTATTAGCTCAAGAAACAAAAAATGTTCAGTAACGAAAGGAAAAAGTTCAACTTTAGGCCTACATAACAATTAGTAAACATTTTTTGTATTTTTTTCGTAAGCGTAAAAAAGTTTCGTAATTTAGTTCTAAATATAACTGTATAAAAACATTTATCAATTTCAAATTTTTTATTTTGAAAAAAACAGTTTTTATGTTTCAAGTACACTACTGGTAACAAACCTAGGCCTAGATTGTAACGTTATTTACTAATATATGCTTTGACCAAAAATGAAATATTATTATAACAAAGTGTAGAGGATAAATCAAAGAAAAGAACGGTATAATTGTCTTTCCTTAGTTCACAAAAGTGTTTGAGTTATTTTTATTTGAATAACAAAATGACATCAATCTAATGTCATTTTGCCGTCGCTAAAGGTCGGGCGATAAGCGTGCATTGTATAACGTGGGAACAAGACAGAGCGGACGGTCACACCAGAACGGTCTAAATATAAACTTTGCACAGCTGTCTAGACAAATAAAAAACTGGTTATTTCTAGTTTTCTCCCCACCGTTGGAAAGATCAAACTGTTATCTACAAAATGGTGTAAATGAATCTGTCAATACATATGGCGTTGCCTTCGCAAAATCGATTGACAAATGGCCTGTTTATTGGTTGAGAGACTGTCCAATCGCAAGGGTTTACAGTACCTCTTCAATCAAATATTAATTTTGCATTGACAGATGATTTCAAGACACCAACAGAAAGATAAAATCATGACTAATCCAATGGGATCGTTATAATTGCCAAATAAATATTAGTGTAGGCGGTCTTTAACGTCTACGGAGTGGGAAATAACAGTACAATTGTATGTAGATTCGCGCACGCAAAGAGCTGTAGGCCGATGTGCATATTTTAAAACGATGATTACGTATATAAATATACGTTTTACGAAAAAGTTGTAAATACAAAAATTAAAGTTGAATTCATTTCCTTTCCAATGGTGCCAGTTTTATTACGATTGGATAATTTTAAGTGGGTTAAATTAGCGTTTATGCAAATATATGCAAATTTTTGCAAATGTGTCAAGTTGTTGCGTTCTGCGCCTGAGAGAAGGCCATGCATGGCCTTCTGCCAGTTCCAGGGTTAATGTAGGCTCTACTAATACTAAACAAACTCAACTTTGTAATATTTCTGAATTGAAATGTAAAGTATTGAAGAATGATTTATTCGTTCCTGATGAAAAATTTAACTTTCCTGTCAGTGATATGAATAAAAAAAAACTTAAGTTCCAAAGAAATTGGTTACATAAATGGCCTTGGCTGGCATATTCCAAGGATGAAGATGGTGTTTTTTGCAAGTATTGTGTACTGTTTTGCTCTGAATATGTTGGAAAAGGGGCTAACCAAAAATTAGGCTCATTAGTGGTGATCCCTTTTAGGAAATGGAAGGATGCCGTGGAAAAATTTGAGTCTCACAACAACACAAACTACCACAAATTTTCTATGGTAGCTGCAGAAAATTATATAAAGGTCAGTAGTGGCAAAATTGACGATGTGGCTACCTTACTTGACTCACAGAGAACCAAGGAAAGAATGAAAAACAGAGCTCTATTGAAGCCAATTATTGAAACCTTAATTTTTTGTGGGGAGAATGAATTACCCTTAAGAGGGCATAGAGATGACGGCCCCATAACAGTGGAAAACCCTTTTAAGAAAGAAGGTATCTTTAGGTCCCTTTTAAGGTTTCGTGCCACTACTGATAAGGATTTAAAGGAACATCTTGAAAAAAGTAATCGTAATGCTATGTATGTTAGCCCAGACATTCAGAATGAGGTCATACATATTTGTGGAAATTTGATTCAAACAGATCTTGTAAAGTCTATAAATAATGCCGAATGTTTTACCCTTTTGGGAGACGAAACACTAGATGTTTCTGGAAAGGAACAATTTTCTCTGTGTATTCGATATGTGTCAAATGACACTACACTTAGGCCTATATTGAAAGAAGATTTTGTATCATTTATACAGTTAGGCGATTTGACCGCAAAAACAGTAAGTAAAACTATTTTGGATATGTGTAGTAGTTTGGGCCTTAATATGGACAAGTTAGTTGGCCAGGGCTATGATGGAGCTTCGACATTTAGTGGCCACTTATCTGGTGTTCATCAGAGAATACAAGAAGTTTTCCCTAAAGCATTGTATGTTCACTGTGCAGCACACCGCTTGAATTTAGTTCCGAGTGATTCTCTTGCGGTTCCCTCCATCCGAAATTGCCTCGGTACTGTAGCAGAAGTCTCAAATATGTTTAGAAACAACTCTCAGGCTGGTGAAATGTTGAAAAATAACATTAAAACCTTGGTACCGGAATCAAAGAAGAAACGCCTATTAGGTCTTTGTGAGACTAGATTTATCGAAAGGCAAGACGCAGTTACTTCATTTATTGAACTATTTCCAGCTATAGTGTTAAGCCTTCAAGATCTTTCTTGTACTCAAAGAGCAATATCAACAACGGCATCGACACTTTTAGCTGCAGTCGAGAAAGGTAGTTTTATTTTGGGCCTGGTTGTTTGCGACTTTGTCTTCAACCTAACTTTACCACTATCTAAATACCTTCAAAGTCCACAATGTAACCTGTCATCGGCTTTAAGGTTCGCCGATAACATCCTTGATGTTCTCAAACATTTACGTGAACCATCAGCTGATAATGATGTGCAACAGTTTTCAGACCTTTTTAAAAAAGCCCAAATGATTGCAGGTGACATTTTTCAAAGTGATATAGACGTGCCCCGCCAAACTGTTAGGCAAACAACGAGAGATAATCACCCGCACAACAGCCCTGAGGAGTATTTTCGGAGAACAATTTTCGTTCCTTGCTTGGACGGACTAATTTCTGCCTTAGTTGAGCGTTTTGGAAAAAAATAGAGACATTTTACAATCACTTGAGATTCTGATACCAAAATATGCGAGTTCTGAAAAGGTGGAGGCTATTGGTAAACTGGAAATGTTTTATAGTGACAGTGCGTCAGAAGCAGAACTGAAATCAGAATATCTTCTCTGGTGTGCAAAGTGTCAAAAGTTTGAACAAGAAGACAGACCCCACAAACTCATGCAAGTCTTGGACGAGTGTGACAAAAACTTCTATCCAAACATCCACCACTTGTTATGTGTGCTAGCTACACTACCAGTATCCACAACTGAAGTAGAAATATCGTTTTCCTCGCTGAAAAGAATTAAGTCATACCTTCGGAACAGCATGGAAAGTGAACGGCTGACTGGACTCGCACTCATGTCAATTCACTACCCTGTAAAGTTTAATGCTAATGACGTATTAGACGTGATGTCAAAAGGGAACAGAAAAATTCTTTTATAAAGTTAACATTTTATTTTAATTTTTCTATATAAGAATGAATGTATATTATGTAAAGGCAAACATCCAAATCAAATGCTCAATTTTAAAAGTGCTTTCATCTTTTCTGGTACGTTTTGCTACTGTTTTCTACATTTCATATCTGCGAATGAAATAAAGGCTATTTGTCTATCTATCTATATTATGTATGTGTATTATATGAGTGTATTGATGTGTAAGTATTTTGTCTATGTATGCCTGCGTATAAATGTATGTGTATGTATTGTGTGTGAAAGTTTTGTATGTATACGTCTACATGTAGATATATGTAGGCTATTGTTATTACAGTATAAATTGTATATAGTCTGTTTTTTCAAAGTATATTTTTCTCTCTTGTTATGGTAAGCAGAGAAGCTGCAGTTTTTAAGTTTCTTTGTTTTTTAAATGTACCGTACTTGATATTGATTTTAATAATATCTTTGGAAGCCGGTCGGCCATTTTTATTTTAATTTAATTTTTTTTCTTTGAATTTGTTAATAATTACTCAACTACCTCAAACATGTTTTCATATCATCGAGGTAGTTTAAATTGTTTTCCTTTTAGTACTGTATATATTTAGACATTTTTAGGTTATGTATTCTTATGTACTTGATTTGCAAGATAAATGATTTTATCATTTCTCTTTTGTTAATGTAATTTTAAATTATTTATTATTTTGATTTTGATAATGTACAAAAGGAACGATAAATTTTCATTTCATTTCATTTTAATTTACAAGAACTTTAGGCATAGGCAAGAACTTTCAGACAGAACTGTTTGTGTCATGACAATTATTTTATGTAGTAGACGCTAAAATAGTGCATTACTGACAATATATACATATGTATTTGCAAAAGTACAATAAATTCTCTTTTGTCAAATTACTTGTGTTATGTAATTAACACTAACACAACAAAATCAAAATAAATTTTAATGTATTACTTTAAACCTGTACATTCGCCATTTGCGGTCCATTTTCCATTCCATTTACAAGACGCTGTACAAACCAGGAAACCAATCTATGTCATTCATTGGATCAGTAGGTAAATACGACTGCGTTAAAGATAAAATGCAAACCATAGCAGTAGCTATAATTTCCTATACAAATTCGCTAAAAATACCTACACAAATTGGAAAGTTTTAACACATATTTGTTATTTTCATGAGTCTAGGACTACAAAAAACGTCATTTTGATGACTTAAATTTCAAAATTTTCTTCCGGGAGAGACCCCCCCCCCCCGAAAATAAATCCTGGCTACGCCACTGGCCGCCATGTTTTTCCTAAAAGTAATGTCATCTGCTCAGAATTATAATGTAAAGATTAGTGTTGTATCTCTTTGTAATTATAAGATATATGACCTCTTTGTTTTTTTTATAAAGAGAAAAACAAGTGATTTAATTGTTACAGTTTGATATTTATATTGAAATTAAATAATAAAAACTGTGTTTCTTCTTAAAAAGTGTATTCTGTTTTTTCGAGCAAATAATATAACAAATATAATAGAAACAGATAAGAATTTAGGAAAAACATGGCTGCCGGCCAATAGGAAACAAGACCTCACTTGGCCACACTGTCTCTATCTAGTCACTGTACATATTTTGTGGACTCTTAAGATTTATAGATTTATGGTTAGGCCTACTAGGTTGTTTATAATTTGTACACAAAGGAACTGAAATAAACTTGGGCTTTAATTCTGGTCTACACCATACTGAAATCATAATTAAATGGTAAGTACATATTACATTATCTTTATAATGTATTTATAAGTGTTACTCAGTAATTAGAATTAATATTTGCTAAAAACATAACTTGTGGTGAAATTTTAAAGTGTATTGGAATGTTTGGAGGTTATACCATGGAGCAAAGTATCCCAATTACTATTTTTTCTTTGACATCTAATTTTGTTAATAATTTATGTTTTTAGGTATGAGTGATATAAAATAGCTAATTACTTTCCACAATACTGTAATACTGTTAAATATGTTTTTTTCTTTTGTTACAGAGATGCCCAGAAAACATATTAGACAGCCTGGTGCTAGGCGGTATGCTGATTACTCAGATGACAAGATACAACAATGTTTGGCTGCAATCAAATCTGGAGAACTTACTCAAAGACAGGCTGCTGGTAAGTATAATATTCCACGCAGGACAATAAATTACAAATTAAAAAACAAACATAATATGATGAAACCAGGCTGTTGTGTTTCCTGAATTGTTATATAATTGCATTGTAACAGCTGTGAGTGAATCACATGTATGAATATATATTTTCTACAGGCTAATAGGAAAATGCACAAGGCCATAAGCCTTTTAACCAATAGTAGCCGTCGTACGTGTCATCCAATCACAGACTGGGATAGGTAGTTGTTCTGGGATAGTACAGTAGCAAGATAGCTGCCACATGGCTTCATGTCCAACGAGTTGAGTAATGAATGTCATTGTATACGATTTACAAGTTATTATGTAATACTGCCTATCGGAATGTACTCCGGTAGTTTGTCACATTACCTCTGTAAATAAAATCAGTGTTTCGAAATACTTGCGTTTGTTATTACTATTGCCCTACGGTCACAACAGTTTGGCGACGAGGATAAGAAGAATTTATGTTTTAAATAAAATTACATTGTATAATGCAAGATGCCACAAGCTAAAGAAACTACAATGGCAGCACCTGAAACATCGGTTACTATTCAAGCTGTTTTTTCAGTGGAATCATTTGATTCACCAAAAATGAGATTTGATCGTTGGATTCAGAGACTGGAAGGTGAGTTTGAGATATTTAATATTACTCAACATTAAAAAATTAATTATTTACTCCATTATATTGGACCTGATACGTACGATTTGCTAAGTGACAAGTTAGCACCCGCTTTACCTCAGTCTGAGACTTACGAAAATTTAATATCTACTTTGAACAACCATTTCAATCCAGCTCCACTTGAAATTGCTGAAAATTTTAGATTTCACAAACACAACACAGGTAAACCATCTATTTTTACAAACGAAGAAGAAGATACATTCTTTAACTGTATTGTTGCGATGAGTGATTTTGGTTTCCCTCTTGGTGTTTCAGATTTGAGAAATATTATAAACACCAATAATAATAATAATAATAATAATAATTTTCAGTGTTTATTTGAAAATAGGTAACACTGTTACTGCTTTTAAGGATGGTAATATGCCAGGTGTAGATTGGGTAAATGGGTTTGTAAAACATCACAGTGAATTAACCAGAAGATTTGTCTCCAACATGAAAAAAAACCGTGCAGTAATAAATGAAGCCATGTTAAGAGAATATATTGAAAATTTGTCGGCCATTACAGAAAATATTCCACCCCAAAACATGTGGAACTATGACGAGACGAATTTAACAGATGACCCGGGATCTAAAAAATGTTTAGTAAAACGGGGCACCAAATACCCAAGTAAAATATGCAATACTTCTAAAACAAGTATATCTTTAATGATGGCAGGTAGCGCAGTTGGTGAAATACTACCTCCATATGTGGTGTATAAGTCCAATAGAATGTGGTCAACTTGGTGTGAAGGTGGCCCTAAAGGAGCGCGTTACAGCAACACATCCAGTGGCTGGTTTGACGGGTTGACTTTTGAAGAATGGTTTTCTTCGCTTATGGTACCCTGCTTAAAAAAAAGAAGGGAAGAAACTTTTAATCGGAGACAATCTCTCTTCCCATGTATCCCCAAAAGTACTTCAGATGTGTAAAGAAAATGACATTGTTTTTGTATATCTTCCTCCAAATAGCAAACACTTGACCCAGCCACTGGATGTTGCATTTTTCTGTCCATTAAAGGCAGCTTGGAGGAATATTTCGTCCAACTACAAAGAAAGTGCCAGTGGTATACAAAATGCAACCCTCCAGAAACAACACTTTCCTGCATTACTAAAAGTTCAATACCAGTCTTAAAGACTATGTGTCTCAAAACAGAAACTGAAAAACAAATATAACACACTTTTAAATAACGTTAACTAGGCCCGAATTTACTGGAATTTATGTTTTGATCAAAGATAAAATGCTCATGCAGTTGTGAAGTGACTAGGTTATGGACTACTACCAGTACTTTTTCCATGATTGAGACACCTACTATTTTTTATACAGTAGTGCTGATTATGTGGTTATTATAAATGGGATATAGGGCCTTGGTCTATTTAATAAACTTACTGAGATTTTTTTCCAGAACTAAGATGTAGGAAATTGAAAAATTCGTGGTTGTCGAATTTGTGGCAACTGAAGAAGTCAGCACTATTCGATATGCTTGGCTAATAAGTCCAAGCGATTGTTACTGGCCAGACCGTAACCAGAGATCGGCGCTAGTAAAGGGTATTGGCCCAGACAAGATCAACTGGGAGAAGTGGAACATAAGAATCCTTGATTACTGTGGTAAGTTATGTTTAAGTGCTTAAACTCTTTACTTTGAGTTCATTATTGTTATTATTATTTTGTATAAATTGCTTAGTTGGATTGTAGACATTTTTTTTTTTAATTAGTTTCGAGAAAATCAAAATTAACTGTAATTGAAGGGCTGAGAATGAAAACCAGGTAAGGACCATTTTTTCACAAAATCACTTTTTAGTGAATTGTTGTAGGTGGTGATACCTCCGGCATAAATTGACAACTTTGTTGAAATAGTTGCCCTACTTGCAACTAGAGGCGCTAGAAACATATCTGATTTACATTTGAGAATGACAACCAGATAAAGACTACACATATCTGGTTTTCACTCCTAGATGTTTTGGAAAACAGCTGAGCACCATACTGGATTGTTTGTTGTTTTGAGGTTATGTCACTGTTAATAGGTAGAAGGTAGTGCATTGTGCTGTGGTGTTTTTGCAGTTTAATAAGTTTTAAGTTTTATTAAATTATGAATAGTGACAACAAAATTGACACTGAACCTGATTTAGTGGACAACACTGACTCTGATTCGGATTTTGATGTAAATGATGCTGCCAATACAACTCCAACAAAGACTAGGAAAAGAAAACGAAATATGGATAAGTGGATTCAAAATGTAAGAAAACAAAACCGCAACTCAGGTAAGGAGTACACTAGTAAAAAGGGGATCATTGTTCCAGCAAGGCAAACAACTAATTGTGTATGTAACAATAAATGCTCTACTAAGTTTTCTGAAGAAGTAAAAGTTAAAATCCTTTCTGACATCAATGAACTAAACGATAAGAACTTACAAGATGCTTATCTTTCTGGTTTAATTAAGATAAAAGAAGTATCCAGACGGAGGAAAGACAAACAAAAAAGAGCTCAAAACCAAGAAAATGATAATGCCGAGTTAGCCGATGATGAAGCAGGCCCTCCTGACCCTGTGCCCGAGGTTCCTAAGAGGAACACAACTTATGAGTACATTTTAAAAGTTAACATGACTTATATTACAGTTTGCAAAGTGGCGTTCTGTGGCCTACACTGCATTAAAAAAGCCCGAGTTGAACGATTATGCAATTACAAGTTTAAAAGTGGTAGTAACACTCCTCCTACCAACAAGAGAGGGAAATCTCAAGGTTCTAGAGTGAACAATAAACCCATTGTGCCTCATTGACCAAATAAAATGTCACATAAGATCTTTCCCAAGAAGAATATCCCACTACTCCAGAAAAGAGTCCGCAAAGAAATATTTGTCAGCAGATCTCAATGTAAGCAAAATGCACAACTTGTATTTAGAAAAGTACGAGCCTGATATACACCAACAAATCATGAAAAGGGAAAAATGCAAGCCAAAAGTGACATACGAGTACTATAACCATATTTTCAACACAAAGTTTAATCTGTCGTTTGGATCACTTTGAACTGACGTGCGCGATTTTTGTGATAGACTATTAGTACAGATACAAAATGAAAAAGATGAAGCCATAAAAGCACGATTGGAAGTTGAAAAGTCCATTCACTTAGCTTAAGCTGAAAAATTTTATAAATAGGACCCTACAGTAGAAACTATTTGTTTTGATTATCAGCAAAACCTTCCAATCTCCTTGCTTCCTGTAGGTGAAATATTTTACTGCAGGCAGTTGTGGGTCTTCAATCATTGCTTTACTTCTGCCAAAGAAGAAACTTCTAAAATGTATATGTTTGACGAAACAACGGCTAAGAAAGATTCTAAAGAGACTGTTTCTTGTCTACATCACTATACAAAACTACATTGGTCCAGACGTAAAGAAGTTATACTTGTTCGCCGACAACTGCAGTGGACAAAATAAGAACAATCTCCTACTTATGTTCTTGTCATACATTGCAGCGACACAGCAGTTTGAAGTTGTCCAGCAACACTTCCCTGAACCCGGACACTCTTTCCTACCTTGTGATAGGAACTTTGCGAACATAGAAAAGGCCAAGCATCAAAAGGAGTATGTCTTCTTGCCGGAACAGTGGTACTCACTTGTTCAACAAGCTTAAAAAAAATCCAAGTTCACTGTTGTAAATGTTCAGCAATCCATGGTTATGGACTGGGACTTTTTGGTCAAATTTAAAAAAAAATAAGTTAAGCAATAAAGATGGTGATTTTTTATAAGTACAAAGTATTTGAATTCAAGGGTTAACAAATTCGTGTGACTAAAAACCATGATTTAGATATAATCAGTAAAGTGATCGAAGATATTACAGTGAAAAACTGTAACATCGAAGATATTGACCTGGTCAGTGCACCACTCTTGTACACCAAACTGGTGCCTCTGAAACCTAAGAAGTTAGAAGATGTTCAAAAGCTAGCTGATAAGTATGTACCTCAGATCTACAAGCACTATTACTACAGTTTAGAAGCTCTGTAAGAGGCTGCCATGGGAAACTTTGACAGTGACATTTCTGTTGATGATGATGAATAGTGGCCTACCACTAAATGAACTTTCCTTAAAATTTTTTGACTATTCTTAACTATTTTATCTCTATTATTTGAAATTTTTTCTTTAACTTACTAAAAAGTGTCTCTTAAAAAGTAAAAATAACTTTTGAAAACACATTTTAATGATTTAAAAAACTGTTTTATGACTGTTGTCTTTTTTAAGTTTAAAAAATGTATTAAAACTTGCTTTTCTAATCAGAAACACTTTTTTTGTCTCTACCTGATTTTCATTCTCAGATAAAATGACTGTTTTCAACCAAGACAAATATACTGAGAATGAAAACCAGATATCTCCAAACTAAAAAAAAAACATCTGTGCACCAGTAGATATTTGTAAAAAATACAAAAAAATACTATTTTGTAGAGGCTACCTCAGACCTACCAACTGATATTTAAAAAAAAATTTAAGACGAGTCGGAGATAAAATAATCAGTTTTTTGTCCCTCCTGAAAAATTTACTTTTTGGTCCTTACCTGGTTTTCATTCTAACTATTATAATTATTATGGACTTAAGAGTCTTAAATTGTTGCTGTGTTAGGCCTATGAAAAATTATTTTAAACTCTCAGTAGACTACTACTATCGTTCCAAGTATCATGGATCTTTTCATGAACTTTTTAATTCAATTCAATTTAAAAATTTTAAACATTTTCAGTCTCCCATTCTTGACAAGTTTAATAGAAAGTTGTATCCTTTTTCAACATATCTACTGTATACAAAAATTAATTAATAGCAGAAATTAATTACCTTTTGTTCAGTAACATATTATTAATGTTCGATTTTAGTACCATGTCTTATATTATACCTAACTTTAAACTCACTGGGTAGATTATTGGTGCTCTAATATAGGACAACTTGTAGAATTTATAGAAGAAAATAGCTAAATTGATTATAGAATATAGTGAATTTGCAATTCATTGGTAATTTTATTATATAAATACTCATTTTATAATTACAGATAATGTCCAAGGAGCTATAGCGAAGGAGAAGAAAGCGCAATTAACCAGCGATCTTGCCACTACCACTGAAGAAGAAAGGAGCAACAAGCGGAAAAAAGGCCGAGCAAGAAACATGTTCGTTTAATTCAATCTTCAGATAGTGGGAGTGGCTCTGAGGACGATCTCCCCGATTTTCAATTTAATCGAGTCTCGCGAAAAAGAATTGAAGAAGACACACTGGCTTTTCTTCCAGCCCAAGGCCCTCTACGAGCTGCCTATCCGCTCCAAAATCCTCTACCAAAATAGCAGCCTCTTCGCCTGTGCAACATCACTAGAATTCTAATGGAGATATTAATATTGATCACCGCATCAAGAAAATGCAAGGTATCATTTCTTATTGTTTGAAATAATAGGACTTAATGTCTCTTTTGGATACAGTAAAAAGTTTGTGTACTTAATTATTTGTAAAACAATTACTTATCTTGATTTTCAGAACAGTTGAATGCAACAGAAAGAACAGTTCTACAGAATAAAGTAGATTTAAATGCAATCTTGGAGATTGTACAAAATCAAAGACAAGGAGGTATGATTGCTGAGCAAGTCACAGCCCCCAAAGAGTTTGAGGCCCCAAGATTTCCAACGAAGGAGCTCGATGATGTTCTCCAGTTGGAGAACTCTTTGTCCAACAATGAAGAGAAAGTTAAAGAGTTGGTGAGTATTTTAAGTGCAATGAACACCTATTCAATCCATAATCACCTCTGGGAATATAGTAAAAATAGTGAAGTTATAATAAATAAAGCCAGAATCGTGTACTCAGCCCAGAGAACAGGCTAGAGTACAATTATTGTCTTAGATGTGAGGGCCCTAATTTAGTTGAAAACGACTAGGCTTAGATGAATATTCGAAACCTAAACACTTAGTAAAATAAGCTCGCTCAATTAGTAGGTCTCATTATACAAGAACTGTTTGGAAAGAAACCTCCGTTTCTAACTGCGCTGAAAGTAGAAGAGGTAGAGCTGCAATTTTTGCACTGCAATAAAAAAATACCACCCAAACCAAGCTATCATAATAAAAAGTTATTATACATCCTATACTGAAGGACTAAATGTGCTTGCTGATTAAGCCTTGAACCGGTTGAAAGGATTGGATCTGGCTCTTTAACTGGCAGATTTTTCTGTTATTTTAAGAATAGAAATATGACGCTGGTATCTAAACATTTGATTACTATACAAGTAAAATATTTGTGCTAACAAAAAAGTGAATTCTGTACTTATTTCAATTCATTTTATAATGTTCTATTATTCTTAAAGCTGATAAATTCTGAGGAATTATTATTATTATGAAGTATTAGAATTTTAAACAGTTTCTGTTAAAAAAATAACTGATTGTAGCATATATTACTACATAAATAATAAAGTGGTAATTAAACTAGCTGGTAGATCAACAGCATCGTCATTCAATTATCATGTATGGAAAGGTTCAAAGTTGTTTGCACAAAGCCACTGTTTCCTTGAGAATGCTCAATTGCTGATGTCATTTTTATCTTTGTTAACTTAGTATAACCATCTGTATATGATGCAACCACTATACCTTAATAATAGTGATTGATTTTTGTAGACAAAATTGTAGGAACACTGTTTATATACAAATAATTTCTCATTTTCTTTCCACTAAAATTTGCATATAGACAATCAAAAATAAGTAATCATATTATTTTTTTAAACTTGGGAAATTTATTTTGTATAATCAAATAAACAAAATAATTATTCCTCAAATCTAGTAGCTGGATAACAAGAACTATTTTCATGGATTAAGATTTTTCTGTTTTTGTTTCAGACAAATTATCTACAATCAATTGGCGGAATAAGCATAGAAGATTCCATCAGGAGAATCCTTGTGCGGCTTTTTACCAATTAAGTGGTGAGACACTTGAGTTGGGAAGGGAGAGGAGGGAAAAAGAGGAGGCTGCAGGACTTGTGTTTGGTGCAGTTGATTGGCCGTAAGTTAATTTTTTGTCACTTTTGTTTAGTTTCGTAGACTGTTGGATATCCAATTCGGATATATCCACAACTTATCATTTGAACTAGTAATTTTTAAATCAATTCTTTACTTTTGTCAATGCCGCAAATAGTCCTCGCAATACACTGTTTGATTTACATCTTTCAGGCACTGTGTGTTGCAGTAACATTCATGCCTTTCTAGTATTTACAATACATGTGGCTTTGGTCGGCGTCTCAGGAATCAGGTTTCTTCAGCTGCCACTAGAATGCACTGTGTTCATAGTATCAATACATTTATCCTAAAATTACAGTGATCACTAATGTGGTCTATGCAATTATTTCTATTTGCGCTTCCAATAGTGACAGGCCTAGGTCTAGGACATATGAACTTAACTTCTTCTCTCGGATCTTTTAAACTTGAATCCATGTGGTTTATATGGAATCACTGAGGACATCGGACCTTTAATTTCATTTTTTTCATTTCATTTCATTTAGTCCTTTGACAATGTACATTGCATGAGACAAGTCATTATTAGATATAAATCAAGACAGTAAATAATCTATAGATTTAATTTTTAAAATATTTAAATACAAAAACGTAAAAACAATATAACATGTATAAGTAGAAAATAACATTAATTTATAAAGTGGCTGTCATTCATTCTTTTATATTTTTAAAAACTATACCAATAAAACATTTTATACGATCAATACTTTTTAAGAGATTATACACTTTTACAGTACATTTAAAAAACATTACACAAATACAGTAGAAATGACAACTTAA
>JAGFPH010003099.1:30718-41107 GCA_018207615.1 Philaenus spumarius | reverse complement strand
GAAGCTCTTTAAAATGAGCTATTAACGAAATTTCTAGGTTGCAAAACGACTGAGATATAGACGAACTCAGTTTTTGAATAATTTGACAAAAAATGAATTTCCTGTTACCTCCAAAATAGAAACAACTACCAGGTCGATTTTGATGAAATTTGAAATACTAGTTCGTTATAGTGTTTCCTAGTGCAAGTCTTCGCCAAATTTTGAAAATTTTTAAATTAGCCCCTGCACCCCCCCCCATTTGGGGCCCCAAAATTTTGAAAAATTAGCTAAAAAGTGCAAAAGGCAAATCCTTGGTACTCAAGTGAGTTCCATGCAAAATTTCAGAAAAATTTAATAACTTCAACGGGCTCTGTGGGTCACACAAGATTTGAAAATTTTGAAAAATCAGTGTCAAAAATACATCAAGTAGGGGAAGGAAGGGTAAAGTGGCCATGGCGGGCAAAGTGGCCATGGCGGGCAAAGTAGCCATTCGCAATTACTCTGCTGTACACTGCTGCAGACAAGCGGGAACCGAGTGAAACAGTCGCATAGGATGATGTCAGTATTCTCTGCAACTTGTAGACAAAAGGCTACACAATTTCAGTTTATATTTGGATTAGTTTATTTTTCGCCTGTTTGATTTTAGGTAAGTGGTTCATATCATTTATTATAGCTAATTAACAAGGTGTGTTTAAGTTATTTGCTCGAGCGAAGGTTGATTGGCATGAAATAAGCTTTTAAATGATGTGTGTTTGAAAACTGTAGGTCGTGAATGTTAGATGCTAGACCACATTTTTTTCAATGGTGTCTTTTCGGGCAAAGTGGCCTCTAAACAAGGTGGGCAAAATGGCCAGGTAGCCACTTTGCCCGCCGATAGTTTTATCATTCACTACATTGTAAAATATTTATAAACAATGTTAAACGCCTGATATAACATATCTATATGTTTTAATACTATTATCAATAACATGTGTAATTGAAATAAATGAATTCCACAAACCTGCCGCTCTATGTAAAATATATGCTAACATTTATTTAAAAGACAAAATCTTACATAAAACATTTTATAGGCCTTGTTTATATCTTGCTCATTTATTACAGGCTATTGAGATGACCTTTAAATACACAAGAAAATCCGCACAACAGTCGTGGGATGCTGAGGCCATGAAGCGCGCTATACATGCAGTCAGGATCGAGAAGATGCCATTTTCAACTGCAGCGAAACAATTTAATGTTCCGAGGAATACTCTCAAGAGAAGAGTCTTGGATAAAAATTGTGATGCGGTGGAAGAAAAAAAAAATTCTAGGTAAATATAGGAAGGTATTTAGTGAACAACAAGAACTGGAGCTTTGTGGGCATATATTTGACATGGAGAGGCGGTTTTATGGCATTAGTCTAAATGACTTACGGTACCTGGCATATTCTCTTGCAGAGAAAAACAATATACCTCACCCATTTAATAAAGAGAAGGAGATGGCAGGTAAAGATTGGGTAGCTGGGTTCAGGAGAAGACACCCTAATATAGTTTTAAGAAAGCCAGAGGCAACATCAATTGCGAGAGCACAAGGTTTTAATAAAACTAATGTTGACACTTTTTTTAACATCTTAAAAGCAGTACAAGACAAGCATTTCCATCCGGCTCATAGAATTTTCAATTGCGATGAGACTGACTATCTCACCGTTCAAACTCGCAATTCAAAAGTTTTCTCTTTGAAAGGAAGAAGGCAGGTAGGGGCTATCACTTTTGCAGAGAGAGGCTTGCTTTCAACATTCGAAGTCTACATGTCTGCTGGAAGAACTTTTATTCCTCCATTTATTATATTTCCTAGACAAAAGATGAAGGCAGAACTTACAGGTGGAGCTCCTCCTGGCTCTGAATTTGCTTGCACTCAAAGTGGCTGGATGCAAAGGATATATTTATTAAATGGTTCGACCATTTTTTAAAACATACTAAGCCTTCAGCAGAAGATCCAGTCCTTCTAATTATGGATGGTCACGCCACGCACACTAAGAACGTGGCCTTCATTGAAAAGGCCAGAGACAATTTTACAACAGTGGTGTGCCTGCCTCCTCATTGCAGTCACAAGCTTCAACCACTGGACGTGGCTTTTATGGTGCCTTTTAAGAATTATTACTTGCAAGCTTGTGAGTAGTTCCTTCGTATCAACCCTGGCAGAGCCATAACACAGTTTCAAATTAGCAAACTTCTTGGAGAGGCAATGTGGAATCGTTCCTTTGGACCGCGATGTGTTTTTACTGATGCCGATTACGCAGCTGCAGAAGTGTCTGATATTCCTATCAACCCTGAAAACAATGTTATTAATGCTGCTTCAACAGAAGAGGAAGTAGTAGCTGGACCCAGTGGTGTTTTAACTGAAGAGGTGGCAGTGGCTGGACCCAGTGGTGTTTTTACTGAAGAGGTGGCAGTGGCTGGACCCAGTGGTGTTTTAACTGAAGAGGTGGCAGTGGCTGGATACAGTAGTGTAGTGAAAAGTTCGTTTAAAGTGAAAAGCCCAAAAGACATCATTCCTCTACCAAAGCAAACATTTTTAAAACTAAGAAATCAAAACAGGAAAAGAGGCAAAGCAACTAATATAACATCTAGTCCTTACAAAAATGAGTTACTCAACGAGAAGAAAAAAAAAGAAGAAGAGGAGGCGAAGAAGAAGAGGAGGTTGGAGAAAAAAGCACTTCTACCAGTAAGAAAACCAAAATATAACGCTAATGCGAAATCTCAAGCTAAAAAGTCTGTTGAAGTAAAAAGGCAGCTAAGTTTCAATGAAGAAGAAGTTGACAAAGACCATGATGAAGAATGTTTTTATTGCAACGAGGCCTACTCCAAGTCCAAGGACAACGATGGATGGATCAGATGTTCAATTTGTTTGAAATGGGCCCATGAAAAGTGTGCCGGCTGTGATGAGGAAGATGATGATTTTGAGTGCGAACTTTGCAAATAATGACTGCCCAATTCTTAAAATTTACTTTTAATATTTGTTAAAGATAATTTGTAATTCTTTTTATTAATTAATTAAAAACTCAATATGATGATTTTGAGTGAGAGTTTTGCAAATAATGACTGCCCAATTCTTAAAATTTACTTTTAATATTTATTTAAAGATAATTTGTAATTCTTTTTATTAATTAATTAAATACTCAATACGAATCAATGTGAATATGTTTATTTACCTTTTCGGGTAAAGTGGCCAGGGGCTGGCCACTTTACCCAACCTAGAGGGGCAAAGTGGCCACTTCGAATTTCTTATGTTTTATTAAAAACAAATTTATACGTAAGAAAATTTAAATTAAGTGAACAGAAATCGGTACTTAAGTATTTAAAGCTAGTACTGTGATAATGTTAGATACATTTTTCGATTGATAAGATGTCATAAAAATTCATCAAACCTTAGAGTGGCCACTTTACCCTTCCTTCCCCTACAAGTAACCCTTATTAGGAATCGATTTGGGAAATATTAAAGGCACAAGCACATCTATGGTGCTTTACCTATTTATAAAAAAAAAATAAGAAAATTTGATTGTGTATAACGAGCTGTAGGCGTGACACAAGTATTTTTTATGCAATTTGCTATTTTGGAGGTAACAGGAAAATCATGCCGCCGATGCATTTTACACAGAAACTATAAGGATAATCAAAAAAGTACAAGAATAACTTTCTTCATGAATTTTGAAGCTCTTTAAAATGAGCTATTAACGAAATTTCTAGGTTGCAAAACGACTGAGATAGACGAACTCAGTTTTTGAATAATTTGACAAAAAATGATTTTCCTGTTGCCTCTAAAATAGAAAAAACTACCCGGTCGATTTTGATGATTTTGGAGGTTCTTAATGCATCACTTATCACTTGTTTATAATCAGCTCTTCACTTGTGTGGTAAGTACTTTTTACAATTATTTTGTAAATATAATTTAAAATAGTATATATTTGTGTAGTAGCCTATTTGTCTTTGAAAATTTTTCTTTATAATTCAGAACCAATACAGTAGCCCATTGCAATTTGGAATTTTTCTTGAACTACGCTATTCCTGACATAGGGGAAAGTAGGGTAATGGTGCGCACCTAAGCGAAAACATTTTTTTCTCACTAACCGTTGCAATGAAAACGACAATACCTATGTATAAATCTTACATATATATCTGTGTTCAATAAAAAAAATTACCACTTTGATACTCCTTAAGATTAATTAAATATATGGCATAAAGTAACAAGATGCACTTGCGCATGATTTCCCTACCCGTAGGGTAATGGTGCGCATGTGGTTGGGTATTAGTGCGCAGGGGCAAACAGGTTAAAATAAAGAGAGATACAACTTTTTTCACCCAAAACTTATTTTTATTTATTTAACAATGGTTATGCTTGAACTTATCTTAAGAATATAAAAATTGCAAATATATGTCATAATTATAAAAAGTGAAAAAACATAATTTTCAGTAGGTATTTTTTCATGGTTGGAAATTTATGTGTTTACACAAAAGTAGCACAAATAATCTTCTGCTGAGTCTGCTCCAGAACAGTCAGCATGGCTCCAGGAAGAACAGGTTATCATACCACAGTTCACCATCTTTTGCTATGACACCACAAATATTGCAAAAGACAGTTGAATCTTTTTCTACTGCAGAAGATAGCAAGAGGTTCATATCTAAATCGTCAAACTCAACACAACACTTCTGGATCAACGTCTGATTCTTCAGATGACTCAAACCCTTTTTTAACCTTTTTTTATATTTGATTGGTTTCTTATCTATTTTAGGAATTTTTCTTATCCTTAACCCCTTCGAAACCCAGAAAACGTGCAGCTTTTTTCATTTCCCTCTTTTTCTTATTTTCTTCGTTAATATTTCCTTTTTCCATAGCTTTTTCCTACTTTCTTTTCATAGGAGTGCTGGTTAATATCTCTGAGTGATGCTTTGCACGTGGTTTAACATTGGATTTCTTTGTAATTGGTTTGTGGATTGCCACAAATTTCAAAAAAAGAATTGTCTTTAGATGTGGATGGATTTGGGACATCATAAAAACTTCTACCATTGTTTTCGGAGTCCCCGACAGGTTCATTTTGTAGATTCAAATTATTTTCATTTCCTTCGGATGAGTCTTATATTGGTCGGACCAGGAGACTCTAGATTAGCTGAAACATCCATCACTTCAACAGAAATCTTCTGATCATTTATTTCTCTTGCGGCAGCAAAATCATCGTCAGAAAATTTGTCAGCATTGAATGGATAAATTCCTGATGATTGGAATCCAAACACAGCAGTGCTTATTTTGGCCACTTTCACAAAAGCTTTATTCAAAAGCTCTGCCACATCATACTCCGTGATCTATGTGTGACCTGTCGTTGTCAGGTAGAAATCACATTCTCTGTAGAACTCTTGTTTCCTTAGATGTGGATTTGGGAATACCAAAACTCCTGCCGATTTCCCTAATCTTTCTTTTATCTTTATTGTGGCCGCTAAAGAATTTATCAACGTTTCTAAACTGTATGCCATTCTATCATTTATTTTAATGTATTTCTTCAGCATCTGTGAACAAGAACGTAAAAAGAAGCATATATAGGGTGCCTTACCATATAACTGTTTGAGGTGTAATTGTGCGCACCGCTGCGCACCAATACCCGATTGTGCTTAGACCATTGTTTTGCCCTACAACTATTAAATCAAAGACGGGAATACCAAACCGATTACACTGAACGATAAAGCAAGGACTATCATTTATAAATATATATATTAGTACTTCAAATAACAACAAAACAATCCTTACCTAGGGTTTTTTGAAGAGCACAAAATAACATGACACTCACCACTTTCAATGTTTTGCCTCGCATAACCTCAAATGCAATTTACTAAACTCAACGTGGTTTTGTAGCAGTTTCCGAGTCTACCACTTGGCATCAGCACCTGACGGGATCCCTTCAACTACTTTTTTTAATCGACTTTCACGATGCGCACTATTACCCGCCGCTCACGATTACCCTACTCTCCCCTAAATAAATGTTCACAAAAATTAATAAATGATATTAAAATTAATGTCCTTAAGAATTCATCATGATTTACTATGCCTAGACTTATATTTAATTCACTTTGTAAGTTTCATAACCTCTAATTTACAAGTTTAGTAAAGCATACATTTCTAAAATACTAGGCCTAGGCCCTAGTAGAATGTCTAAGATTTCAATAACTAAATGTAACATTGCATTTGAGAACTTAACATTGCTATTGTAAAAACTAAAAATTAAGTTCTAATAGGCCTATCTGTTAAAATAATTATTTTACAACAGCTTTTTATTTGGTTTTTGCAGTAGGTAGGCCTATACACAAAAGTTAGTCTAACCCAACTTTTGACATTGGGAAATTAGTAGTTCTAGACTAGATAGGTCATTGCATGTATAAATTATATCAGTACAACTTGATTTAAATTATAATTATGCTACTGTCAGTAGGCTAGTCTATGTGTAAAAACTGAACCTTGAATGCGACCGGGCGTAAATTTACTATACGACCTCCGGCTAATATTTTTGCAGACGTCATTGTTTTACATTCTGCTGTCAATTTTATTCAATTTGTTTAGTAATATACCGTAGTTAAACATTATTATTTAATCTAGATCTCATATCATTTTGCTTGAAGGTTGGCAGTTCTGTCATATCCTCTTCAGTCCCAATGTACACATATGTGTACAAATAATCTCTATTTTTTAAAAGAATGTTGGAATTTGTATTTCCCGCCTGATTTGTAGTAACTGTCTTCAGAACAGTCTATAGAGTAACTCTAATTTTTTTCATACATCTGTGGTCATTTAGTTGAGCAGAATCAAGATGGCTGCCAGCTCCAACTAGTGAATTGTATTCCTAACCCTACATTCAGGTAAGTAAAAATGATTACATCTTCCATAGGCTAATTAACCTCATTCTTTTCTATTAATTATGTATCTTAGAGCATTAAGAGACATACTGATAACAATTTCCAACTGTTGCTATGGTTATTAAAGAAATTATTACTTGTTAAAATAATTTGTACACATATGTGTACATTAGGTCTCAATGACAAAGTATTCAATAACTTATTTGTACACAGATGTGTACAATAGGTCTCAATCAGATAAGCTATAGTAAAAACAATTTTATTTCTGCGGGTAAAATTTTATGGACTTTTACCAATAAATATTATTAGTACTACTTTCAAACTTTTTTTGTTTAATTAGTCTACATTCATACCTAATTAATTGTTCCAGGATTGAAAACTACGGACAACATGGCAGCAAAAGACTTCTTTATTACGGACGAGGAACTTCTGGCAGCTCTTAATGAAAGCGACTATGAATTTGACGAAGTGGACGACGATCCTGACTTTGTGTTGGATAATAGGGACTCCGTTAATGAAACAGGGATACTGAATTCAGATAGCGACAGAGATCAAGCTGGGTACCTGAATCCTGACCATCATGTTGATCACACTTACCCAATACAAGACGGAAGCAGCACCACCGAAGGTAGGCATATTTTAGAAAAAGGAACTGATAGAGCTGGGACAAGTCAAGGGCAAGATAGTATCAGGGGCAGTGGCTGTGGGAGAGGCAGAGGTCGCAGAAGAGGGCAAGTCAGAGAAAGAGGACGAGGTAGAGGCCAAAGGCGAGGAGGCAGACAGCAAAGAGCTGTTGTAGATTGGAGTGGAAGAAACCTTAAAGATGATTTTCCACAGTTCAATCCATCAAATATTTGTTTTAATAGAGATGGCTGGGACCCATTGAGCTATTTCAGTGAGTATTTTGATAAACATATCTTTCAGTTAATGGTGGATAAAACAAATATTTATTATCACATACATAATGGCAGAGAATTGAAAGTTACTTTGGAAGAAATAATGAAGTTTATAGGCATTTCAATGCTAATGAGCACTCTGGGCTATCCAAGAATCCGTCTTTACTGGGATTCATTTTTTTAAATACCAATCGTAGCAAAGGCAATGCCTAGGGACAGGTATTTTACAATTAGGTCAGCTATTCATGTAGTAAATGACAATGATGCTACAACAGAAAATAAATCTCAAGATAGATTATGGAAAGTTCGGCCTATTATAACTAAATTTCGTGATGCAGTGCTGAAACTTCCAAGGCCACAGGAGGCAAGCATTGATGAACAAATGATCCCTTTCACAGGTCATGTTGGTTTCAGGCAGTTTGTCCTAAGAAAGCCTAATCCAACTGGCTTGAAAAATGATGTTCTCTCATCAAAGGAAGGTTTGATCTTAGACTTTGAGGTGTACCAGGGAAAGAATACCACCAGACTTTCTCCAGAACTCAATGAACATTTGAAACTTGGAACTGGAGGGCGTGCTGTTTTAAGGCTCAGTGAATCATGTCTTCCAGGTACAAATTTATACTTTGACCGTTATTTTACAGGCATGGCACTGTTAGAAGCCCTAAAAGCAAAGGGTATTTCAGGTACTGGAACGACAACTAAAAATAGGTTACCAAACATAAACTTTAAGTCACACCATGATTTATCTTCTGAGGGAAGAGGAGCATGTGACGTGAAGATAAGAGATAATGAAAATATTTTGGCTCTGAAGTGGGTTGATAATAAAATTATAACGATGGCATCAACCCGACATGGTGCAGAACCATTTAATGTGGCTAGACGGTACTCTAGAGCTGATAGGCAATACATTGAAGTGCAAATGCCAAATGTTGTGCGTCAGTACAACATCAACATGGGAGGTGTAGACCTACACAACAGAATGTTAGCTTGTTATCGATCTTACCACAGGACCATCAAATGGCCTGTACGTTTTATAGAACATTTTCTTGACATGGCTTGTGTAAATAGCTGGATAACGTACAAAGGTGACTGTTTTACCAAGCACATTCGGAAGCAAGACATAATGGATCTGCACTTCTTTAAAATGCGTCTTGCTCAGCTCCTGATAATTGGAAGAACCGGAAAAACTATTTCTGATTCAGATACAGACTCAGAAGAAGACGAGCGACCTCCTCGAAAGAGACAAGCATGTAGGCCCGGAAAGGTTTCACTTCCACTACGTGACCAGAGGACAAAGCAGGCATTGCATCTCCCTGAAGCAATGGATTTAGGTACTGCACAACACTGCCGAAACCCAGGTTGTTCTGGAAGAACAAGGGTGATGTGTGTATCATGCAAAGTGTTTCTGTGTGTTTTAAAAGAAAGAAATTGCTTTTTAAATTTGCATAAATAGACAATTTTAGACCATTTGCCTAAATACTATGTCATTCTTTAGTTGTTAAGTTTTTAATTATCTGGTTTTTAGTTAAGTCTAAATGTTTTTCTCATTAAGTCTAGAGAAGTGTGTTGAAAGTAGTTTTTAATTTAATTTTGTTTGCATTTGCATTGATCTGTCAAAAGAACTATGTTATTTCCATGTTATTTTAGTAATACAATCTGAAGAAATGTGTTTCAAAGTATTTGTAATTTTGTTTTGTTTTACTACATAAAAGTTTCTTTTATTGCAACAGTTTATTATTTACCAAACCAAAACATGAAACTGCTTTTTGCCTATCATTGCCTAACATGGTAAAATATCATTGAGACCCAATGTACACAAATGTGTACAAATTCCTAGGCCAAAGTAAAAAATAATAATAATGGAAAATTGCAAATTAGGCCTTAAATAACTCATACCAGCCCAAAAAAGTCAATTTGAACATTTTTTATAAAAATATATGATCTCGGGACTGAAGAGGATATTATGGCAAGGAGGCGTGTTTTATATTTTACTTTAAATAACATAGCACTTCATCATTTATGATATTAACCAAAAGTATTGGCCCTTATTTATAATAATTAAAAGTTAGGTTATTAGTCTATGATTTATTAAAGCAATATCAATTTCTACTGATTTGTAAACAACCAGTGATTAATGTATACTGGTAAAATTGATAACACTGACAGTAACTTTGTAGGCCTAAGTTACACCTTTCAAAAGTAGGCCTATTAGGGTTTTCAATTTTAGAGTATACTGTATTCCATTAATAATTAAAAAAAGATGATTCATTCAACTTTAAGTTTAAAGTGGCAGTTTATGAGTTTTAAAATAAGTAATTCTTTCACGATCTATAATTTATAAGGTGCTGGTGAGTGTGAGTTTGATGTTGATTTTCACGGTGATTAAATTTAACGGTTCTAAAGTTGACTTATTTTTATAATTTATAAGGTGCTAGTGAGCTTGATTTGGAAACAGACTTGTGCACAACAAAAATTGAAATTTTTTGGAGCCAGGTAAATTTCATCAAACCAAAACCAGTAAAAGTCTGTTAAAAATTTGTAAAAATAGTAACCAAAACCAGAAAAAATCTGTTAAAAATTTTTAAAATTAACCCAAACCAAAACCAGTAAAAATCTGTTAAAAATTTGTAAAATTAGTAACC
>JAGFPH010003099.1:0-30708 GCA_018207615.1 Philaenus spumarius | reverse complement strand
AACCAAAACCAGTAAAAATCTGTTAAAAATTTGTAAAATTAGTAACCAAAACCAAAACCAGTGAAAATCTGTTTAAAATTTGTAAAATCGGAAACCCAAATCAAAAACGAAACTGATATTTTTAGAAAACAAAACAAAAACCCAAACCTTTATTTTTTCAAAAAATTAAAAACCAAAACCGATATTCTTGCAGTTTCCATATCCTGCCTACCTACCTACCTACCTACATAAATACGATTTTTCCCAAAAATTCCCAAGGAGGTGTCAGCATTAATGGACACCCGGTACATATAGAAACTGGGGTGCAAAACTGAAAATGGAATGCCAAAACTGAAAATGAAACTGTGACTTTCTCAATATAGGTACTACACAAAGAACACTGTGTGTACACCCTATATATAATACTTCTACTCATATTAACTCTTGCTAATATTCTTTTATTTTTGCTTATGTTTTAGGGGGCCACCATCACTGAAATCAAACCGCCGTTGGTAGTGCAAGTTGTAGGTTGCTTGTAGTGATAATATTGAACGTTACCCGTTATGAGTAAAGAAAAATGCCATCAAAACATAGAAGACAGTGTAAAGAAAAGTGTTAGAATAAGGATCCAAAGAAATGAGAAAAGTAATAAAACTACTACTGCACTACTAAATGAGCCTACCTTAGCTCTACCTCGAAAAGTAGAACAGCCCACCACAGCTTCTACACTCTTAGATACCAAACCTATAGAACACAATATTGCTCAGTCAAAAGTATTACCAGTAAGAAGGACACAACGAAAAACAATGACAAATAGAAAATATGAAAAGGATTACGTAACATATAAAACCATCATGCAACAGTGTCATCCATTATCAAACACTGGTATGGTCTTGGGCACAACTCTAGATGAATCCATTTATGCAAAGTCGTTTCATACATCCCCACATATTGTATTCCAAACTCATTCGAGTGAAAAATGCAAAAATATTGTAGAAACTACCAATAACATTGATAATACTGATAACGTTGATAATACCAATGACATTGATAAGTAAGACAATAATTACTAATAATGCTGAAATAACATTAAGAAAGAAGTCAGACTCATACTCTTTCACACAGTCCACCACTAATACACAGAAGCAAAAAATATGTCGCAAACGTATGCAAAAGAAAAAGTGTCACGAATACTATCTCAAGATGAGGAAATCTATCCAAAACCACAACCAAAAACGTCTTATAACCAATTCTTTCCCAGAAAAAAATAGTTCACAGAACCATGATGCAGTTTTAGAACATGCACAATCAAGTGATGTCTCACCAAATGACAATCAGATAGTGTATAAATCTTATATAGAAGATGTAATATCTGATACAAGAAATTCAGATAGTCAAATACTTTTACATAATAAGAATGTAACAAAGAAAAGTAATTTGTCATATGACATTCCATCTATAGATAAATACAAAGATGCATTGAAACAGCCGGGTGGTGGTGGGTAATTCAATAATGTTAACATGATCAGGTAAGAACTGTCACACAAACGCGAGTGGAGAACATAGGAATTTAATTATAGCCGGGTGATGGTGGGTAATAACTTAATAATGATAAAACTATCAGGTAAAATAGGATACAGATATGTATCATAAAGAGATCAACACCACATCACACACATAGCAAATTTTATGCACCTCATTGTACATAACTATTTCAATTTACATATCATAACAGAAAAAAAATATATCTGATATCCTTACCAAAAAACCTTCAAAAAAGAAAATTCGTTTAAAAACCCCAAACGAAATGACCTCTTTCTACCCATAAAAAAATCTGATATCTACAATGCCCTACAAAACAGAGCATAGTCACAAAACTTGACCTCTGTATAGCAAAAAAATTACAGTAACAAAATAGTACTGATATCGCCAGCGGAGGAAACCACTGTTGTGAAGATCGTTTAGTCCCCACTCCCCAATACCTCCATCAGAAAATGAAATCTTGTACTCCCCACGCCCCACTGTCTCCCTCAGAAAATGAAATTTACCTGGCTCCAAAAAATTTAAATTTTTGGTGTGCACAAGTCTGTTTTCAAATCAAGCTCACTAGCACCTTATAAATTATAAAAATAATTGAATTAAATTATAAAAATAAGACAACTTTAGAACCGTTAAATTTAATCACCGTAAAAATCAACACTCCAAAAAATTTCAATTTTTGGGGTGCACAAGTTCGTTTCCTATAGTGATTACATTTCACGATCTATAATTTATAAGGTGCTGGTGAGTGTGAGTTTGATGTTGATTTTCACGGTGATTATGAGTGAACGGTCATAAGTGAGAGATTTAACTCGGTTTGTCGCACCTTATAAATTATAAAAATAAGTCAACTTTAGAACTGTTAAATTTAATCACCGTGAAAATCAAACTCACACTCACCAGCACCTTATAAATTATAGATCGTGAAATGTAATCACTATAGGAAACGGACTTGTGCACCCCAAAAATTGAAATTTTTTGGAGCCAGGTAAATTTCATTTTCTGAGGGAGACAGTGGGGCGTGGGGAGTACAAGAGTTCATTTTCTGACGGAGGTATTGGGGAGTGAGGACTAAACGATCTTCTTAACAGGGGTTTCCTCCGCCGGCGATATCTGTACTATTTTGTTACTGTAATTTTTTTTTGCTATACAGAGGTCAAGTTTTGTGACTATGCTCTGTTTTGTAGGGCATTGTAGATATCAGATTTTTTTTATGGGTAGATAAAGGTCATTTCGTTTGGGGTTTTTAAACGAATTTTCTTTTTTGAAGGTTTTTTGGTAAGGATAGTACCTTCCAATCAGATATCACTACTTTACTCGATTTATGACGAAGATTTGTGTAAACCCTTGCGATTGGACAGTTTTCAACCAATGAACCCTTTGTCAACTGATATTGGGTAGGCACTGCCATATGTTTTGACAGATTTCTTTCTAAACTTTGTTATAATAATATTTCATTTCTGGGCAAAGCATATATTAGTAAATTACGTTTCAAACTAGGCCTAGTTTTGTTAGCAGTCGTTATAACGGGAGGCGTTATAAAAATAAAATTTGATTGATTATAACTCTTAAAAAAAATGTGTCGTCGAAAAACTTGAAAGATAAAAAAAAATGTTCAAACTAATAAAAAACGTTATATGTGGATTATTACTCACCTACACTTCATCACTCTTAATTACCTTTATTACTCGTCGCTTATTATTCAACTTTAATTACAAAAAATACTCCTCTCTCTTCAACCTCCACTCCATAAAACTCACCTTAACTCCAACTTACGAATCCACATTTCACCTTAAATATCTCCTTTATTTTACCTTATAAAACTTCTTCACTTTAACTCTTAAAAAAAAACTTAATATTCCACATATAACCTATTTCTATGCTTTCTTGACTTACTATGCATATATCGTTACTTATAAAAATTCTTTATTATTTATTTAACTTCTCAGGTTGTGTATCCTTGACTGTGGAAGTACACGCTAGATGGGAAATCTTGGCTAATCAAAGGAATTTAAGACATTGTGGCGAAACAACTATGCTCTTTACTCACTCATATTGATTGAATAATTATACAGACACAAATTAATCATTATCATGAAATCAAAATAGAACAAATTGTCAATAATTTACACAAGATACAAGTTACAATTATGTTGAATAGGCTCAAGACGCAATTTAAAATTAAATGAACAGCGTGTCTACTAGTCGGGAAAAGTTGGGAAGTCGGGAAAAAGTCCGGAATTTTTGTCTGTCGGGGAAAAGTCCGGATTTTTGTCAAGAAACCGGGAAAAATCGAATGCTTGAATTGGAAAGGTGTTGGCTTGCTAGCTTCTCGGAATTATGAGTCTTATGACGTGTTCTGCCAATACATAAAACATAAAGTGGTAAACAAGACGCATTGCGTATTTTGAACTTCCCTTCGCCAGCCTGCTGGTGGCGTACGTGCCGTTGTTATGGCAACGAAGAGTAGCTCACGCCAATGTCCTGGAGTCGTTCTGCTGAGCACCGCTCTTACATTTGTAGTACAATATCAGTTTGGAGCCATTTACATATCAGTGTGATTAAAATTAATTTTCTTGAAGTCTTCGCAGTAAAAGTTTGAGGTAAGTGTAATCGATAACAACATTTTTAGTAATCGACAACAACATTTACTTTATGCCAATAGGCCTAACCTATGTATTCCGCCTTATAACTAATTATTTTTGTTGCCTAAATGTTTCTCATTTCAGTTATTTTGTAAGCCTATATTAATTTTACAAGAAAATTTGACGTAGTTTGAACGTGTAAAGAGACGAACACCTAAATTCTGTTTGTTGTTGGTGCTGTACTTTATCTGTAAATTTGTGTAACATACAAGTGGATTACAATGTGGTACCAATCGATCATTATAATTCAGTGAATCACACTGTTGTTCCACTCAATGCTCAAAGACAAGAAAAATAATAATACTGTAATGTTGTCGTATGTGTTCGAGTTAGCACTCTAAACCCAGCGAGCACAGAATACAATAGAGAAGCCGTAAATAGCAGTAAGCAGGGTTGATGCCATGTCGGCCATCTTTGATGTGTGTAGAAACGTTGTAGGGCCTATAAATCCGTAGTTCTGTAAACGGTGCTCGCTTTGATAATACCGTCATTTGAACCCCTTAGGATGGGACAATAATTACCAAATTTTATACATAGGTAGGTGGATAGTGAAAGAAGACGACAGTGATCGTAGAAAGTGTAATACCTATTGTGTTTTTATTACAATAATAAATTAAACTAATCATTTTACATTAAATTAAATTTATGACATGAAAAAGTTAGTATGCGAGAACTTTTTTTATTTTTGAGGTAGAAACAAACTTCCAGCGAGAAAGTTGTAGCTAATTAGATGATCTTAAATTTTCATTCCATACAATTGTTGATGGAACTTATAGTTTGTTCAATAATCCAAAGTAAATAACCACTATGTTTAGTTGTACGCGCCCGCCAGCGATCCACGGCTCCACCTGTTCGACCACAAAAGTTAGCTTCAATACTCATTCTAGAATTTTTGAGACCAAAATAAAAGGTTACAAACAATTTTCAAGAATAAAGTTCAATTATATGTTTTATTCTCTACAATTTGGTATAATAAAAATTAATTTTGAGGTAAAAAATATATAGGCCTACTCATTTTCAAAATAGACCTGTTTTAGTAGCGTTTCTTGTGCAGGAACATAAAAACATATGTTTTCTGAAAATATTTTTTGAAATTGAAATATATTTTTACACATTTCTTTTTTAGAACTAAATTAAAAAACTTTTGTATATTTCGAAAAAATTACAAAAATTGTTTGCTATTTTTTATGTAGGCATAAAGTTTGTTATTTTTCCTTCCGTTTCTGAACATTTTTTGCTTTCTAAGCTAATATTTTTTACAATTTTAAACGAAACTAATTTTTAGTAGCATATTTGAATTCTTTGAAATTTTTCTACCAAAAAGCTATGGAACACTTTTGGTTTAGGAAACAATTACTATTTTTGACGAATTTAAAAAAAATTCTTGCAAAACGCTAAATCCGGGCTTGCCTATTTTCGCTATAGCATTGCCACCTTTTTTAAAGGTTTTAATGCAAACAAAGCAGACGTTTTTTAAACCCCATGTTATTTAATTGGACATATTTTATTCCGTAAAAAAATGTTGGTACAGAATTAAGAAACATGAATAATTTCCCCAAAATTTCATACCCAGACCTTTAAAATGAGTCTTCTCCTAGCTTTCTACATCCTACCGTTCGCTCACAATTTCATTGTAAAATTTAGGCCTACGGAATTAGATATACAGTTAATGGACCCAAACATCTCAGTCAATATTTGTTTCTCTGTTTCTCTATTCGCTGTGGCGCTCGACACTAGGATGACTCATGCTCTGCGGCCGCAATGTTGGATATGTTTCGCGCCTTCGGGTGGCTTCAACTCACTGCTACTGCGTGGCCCTTTATTGTATTCTATGCTCGCTGTCTAAACCTTGTTCTGATCTCAGCTCAGAAACGTGTTTGTCATGTCATTTTCAAATCAATTTTTAAAAGATAATGTTTTTCATTCTAGTTATGATACTAATTGTTATTGTTTTAATAGGTTTACTTTTTTATTGGACCATCACAAAACGTTATTTTATTTTATCAACAGATTAATACGTGGAAGAAAGAAAAGTTAAAGCCTACCTTTAAGAAAAATATGAGTATAGCATATTGCATTTGTTTTAAGGCGAAATCAAACTATTTATTGTTGTATACATATACATGAATACACAATCTGAGATTTGTTTTTAAATGAACTATAACAAGTTCCAAGAAGCATTTAAAATGGTAATAGCAATAGGAATTATTACAAAAAACACACTAAAGCTCTAGGAGATTTTACAATAACACAAAATGTATTAGAACATCAGTCTTCGAATTTGTAATGTTTTAAAAAAATAGAGTAATAATTAGTTTACAAAAACATGGCAACTAGTTCTTGGAACTAGTTTAACTTTGTAGACAATTTAACTTTGTAGATTCTAGGGGAAATGAGCTTGCACTTACCGGGCTGCGCCAATTCTCGGATGACTTCGGATGTTTAGTCTGTGTGTAGGTGGTGCCATTTCACCTGACTCGTGGGTGGTGGGGGTATTGTACAGTCGTCAGTCGCTGGTCAACAAAAATGTGAACTTGTGTAATGCATTTCTTTTAAAATGTGAGAGCTTTAATAAAACTGCAGTTGATCACATTTAGAAATGAAATCGAAATTTAAAATTTTGCACATTTATATATTAACATTGTACAAGTCTGATGTACTAATTAAATTTTGAATATTAAAAATCTGTTTCGTAAAATAAATAGGGCCTACTATTAATAAAAATAATTTTTATTTGCTGGCATTAAATGTCATTAAAATTACATTCTATTAGGAAATTTTGTGTTTACTGGTCAGAGAAAAACTGTCTGCGCCTACTTTTTAGAGGAAGCTCTGAATTATATTTATTTATTTAAAAAGTTTTTTATATGTCTAATACTTTTGTCACACTTATAACATAAAATATGCGCTTTGTATAAATGTGAGCGACGCAGCGGCTGGCTTATTTCGTCTAGGTATGGTTTTAGTTTCATACAAAGTAAGTTTTAGCTAAAATGCCACACAAAAGTGTGAACTGGTTTACGGATGAGTGCGGGCCACGGGGGGAAGATCACCATCATAGCGTGGGAATGGTTTGTGACCGGACACCGGATGTGAACCATTTCTTAAGATATTGATTGAATGGATCGCTACTTTTGTATTTATGTCTGCTTCTTTCACTCTTATTTTACTCCTCGGATATTTGCTTAGCTTTGTTTTTGATCATATCCAAGGAAGATAAATTTTGAAAAGGCCGTACATAAAATTATTTTCAACTCCCTGAGACGCTTTTGTTGGCTATTCGATTGGGGTATGCGCAGTACAAGCTCGTTTTTCTTAGACTCTACTCAGAGGACGAACGACGTTGCTTTTTGTTTGGATCAAGTGTTGTTGACTGCTCTGAACGCCTTTTTAGCGGTTAGCGTCAAATCTTGCCAAATGACTTGCTAAATGGAATCAAAATTCATATTTCGTCTTCAGTAAATCAGAGCTTATTGTACTAAATACAAAACTTTTTTATATAATTAATATGGCCTTATTAATTATTTAATAATAAGGGGGTTTGGAAAATATCGGAAAAGACTCCAAAAATCGAAAATATGGTTTTCCGCGATTATATGTTGGTAACGAAACGAAATTATGAAAATTTACAAGAGACAAATATTGTAGAGCAAAGCGTTTCTTACAAAGAAGGTTCTTTACATTTTTCACTAAAACTCATCAAATTCGTTATGGAGATAAATTGAACTCAAAACATTACCTTTGAGAGCTCGCGCAGACAGGGGGGGGGGAGGAATGATATTTTGCACTGCCACTCGAATAATTTGTACATAACTTTTCATGAACGATATGAATTTTGTAAAGAGGACTATTGTGGCTTCAAAATCAAGTACATTTTAATAATAAAAAATTCATTTAGCCATTGTAAATTTGATGTAAATTGTATGGGTAGATTTTTTGTAAATTTTCTTGAAAAATACTTCTCGGACTTTGTTTATTCATAAAGTACTTTATATTCACCGATGAATTTTGAAATTACGTTAACGTAATATGCTTCTTCAAACTATTAGTAATTAACCTATATAATTATAATTACTTGAAACAATTTTTGGCAAAATTGCGGGCACATGGAAAAATAATTATTTTGTTGATAATTTCGCGATTGGTGCGTTTTTGATTCTTTCTTTGATAATAAAGTCGAATATTCATTTTCTTTGAAAAAGGAATGATATTGATTTTGTTTTTGGAACTTCAGTTATCTAATGGTGCCATTACAATTTTTTGTCTCTTGGACATTCTAATAATTTCATATCGTTAACGAGATAATCGCAGGAAACCGTTTTTTTCCGATTTTGGGGGCCTTTTTCCCATATTTTCCTGGCCCGCTCGGGTGCAGAACAATTTTTTTTGTATGAATACTATTAAAAAATATTTCAGCAGGAATTTCTAACTGAGGATTTAATTTCATGTTGAGCTAGTTCGCTCACCTGGCGCCTGGACTATTATGAGTTTAATTGTAATTTCTTTTAACCTTAGTATAATGAAACTGTTAAATATAGTTAAGTTAATATGCAGGTTTTTCCAGGGTGACACTATGGCAAAATCTGTAAGATACCAGACAAGTTGGGAACAGGAATTTCCTTGGTTGAAGAATGGAAAGCTTAAAGGATATGCGTCATGTACATTATGTAAAAAGGAAAATATTTTTTATGGCACAATGGGGAAGTCGGCTTTCCGAGCCATTCAAAAGGAAAAAAACATAACCAAGAAGTGAACAAGTCAAAATATTCAGTACCTGTAAAGACATTTTTCTCAACCACAACCACTGCTCCAGTAGTCCAAGCTTCTGCTACTGCTTCATCTGAAGAAATTCAAGTCACTCCAACAACTTCAAGGACTTCAAATGTATTGGCTAATCCCACTACAAATGAGACTGAATCAGCCCAAACTTCGTCTACCCTTATATTAACCGATAACCAAATATCTCTTCAGCAAAAACCATTGTCTAACAATCAGAAATGGTGGCTTATGAAAGAATCAGTGTCTAAGGCTGAAATATTATGGTGCTTGCACATGGTTATGACTCATCAGTCATTAAGAAATGCTGAGAGCAGTGCTGTATTGTTTAAGAGCATGTTTCCTGACAGCACTATTGCAAATGAAATTAAACTTGGCAAAGATAAAACATATTATTCAATTGTTTATGGCCTTGCTCCATATTTTAAAAATAATCTTTATAAGAAAATTGAAACCTGTGATTTCTTTGTTGTTGGTTTTGATGAGTCCATGAATAAACATGCTCAAAAACAACAAATGGATATCTTTATAAGATTTTGGGATAAGGAGCAAGATGAAGTGTCAACAAGGTATCTTTCATCAGTATTTCTAACTGGATCTAGCATTCAAGCTCTGGATTGGAGAAAAATTCTGCAACTTTCTATGGACGGACCAAATGTCAACATTAAACTTCTGAGGCTTTTAAAGAAGGAAATCGAAGAGCAAACTGAAGACAGACGCAAAATGATTGATATTGGCAGCTGTGGACTTCATGTGGTTAATGTAGCTTTCAAAACCGGAGTGCAGAAAACAGGTTGGAACATTCCAGGCTTTTTAAGAGCTTGTTATTATTTGTTTAACGATATCCCTAGTAGAAGGGGTTTATTTATGGATGTCACTAGAAGCTGTCAATTTCCAAAAAAGTTTTGCAGTACTAGATGGCTGGAAAATTCCCAGGTTGCTGAGTATGCTCTACACCTCTTACCAAACCTGGCCATCTTTGTTGACCATGTTAAGAAAAACAAGGAGTTGGAGACAGTGCAATCATCTGGAAGTTTCAAAAATGTCGCTGCTGCATTGGAAGATAACCTTCTCCATGCCAAGATTGCTTTCTTTGCTTCTTTAGCAAGTGACTTTGAACCATTCCTAAAAGAGTTCCAGTCTGACTCTCCTATGGCTCCATTTCTTTATGAGTCTGTTAAATCTTTTAAAAGGTTTAATGGAAAGAATAATAAAAGAAGATGTTCTAAAGACCCAGGCAATACAGAAGATAGACATTGACCAAAAGGATAACTTGAAAACGGCTAAAAATGTTGACCTAGGCTATGCAACAAGGAATTCACTGAGGCACTGTTCAAAAGCGAAAGATTTGGACATTCTGCAATTCAGGGAAGATGTTAGAAAGTGTCTTGTACATGTATGTCACAAACTGATGGAAAAGAGCCCTTTAAAATACCAAATGACGAAAGTTATCACATTCTTGGACCCAAAACAACTAGTCAAGTCCCAAGTTGATAGCATTACAAACATGAAAAAAGCTATGGACTCTCTAGTTGAACACAGCATTATTTCAGCGTCTTTGGCCCAAAGTGCAGATAGGGAGTTTAGAAGTCTGTTGTGTAATGAAATCACTCTTTTGTTGTGTAAACACTACAGCCGGAAAGAGAGACTGGACAAATTTTGGGTCCGAATGTTGGAGGGAAACAATATGGATATATTAAAGAAAATTGTGAGTCTTCTTCTCCCTCTTTCACATGGCAATGCGGCTCTGGAACGAGGTTTTTCAGTCAATGGTGAAATTATTGTTGAGAACCTGAAAGAAGATTCTTTGATTGCACAACGTCTCGTTCATGATACTGTCTGTCACATTGGTGGAATCAGAAATGTGGTTGTTTACCAAAGAACTTATTCTTTCTGTCAGAAATTCTAACCAGCGGTGGAAAGAAGCATTGAATCAGAAAAAACGGCAAGAAAATGAAGTAGACAAATCTAAAGCTGAGAAAAGAAACCTTATGTCAATGGCAAAAGAATTAGAGGAAAAGAAGAAAAAGCTTGTTATGGAGACTGAAAAGGATGTTGCAGCCTTAAACGAGAAGATAAAAGAATTGAAACAAGGGATATAAGAACTGCCTCTAAGAAAATAGCAAACTTTTTTTCATTCATATAACAAGTTCTACCAAATTTAATAATAGGATTTTTATTTGAGAATACTAGTCAGTATTTTGTTACCTCTGATTGGTTTACTTAAGAGACTAATAAAATAGGATCCAATTTATGTTTACATAGAGTCGTTTTTTATGTATTTTTAAATCTCCTTAATTTTACTTCATTTTTACTTTTATTGCTTTTTTTCTGATTTTAAATTTATTATTTTAATTTTGTTAGTGCTAATTACTTATTGTATAATGTTATTTGTAGTTACTTATTTTGCAGCTACCTAAGGAAACTTTGCATTACCCTGCACTGTCGAGTTTTATTCTCTTTAGCTTAGTCAAAAAGCTAAATACATTTTTATACATTTTTTTTATATGTATTTTTCTTGTATGTATGTTTTTCAGGAGATATTTATTTTCACCTTTATAGAGTAATTACATTTTTTGTATAATGAATTAAAATTTATTAAATTTTTGCTAATTATACAATTTTTAACTTTTAGGGATGTTAGTAATTTCTTACCTATGATTTTATTCATGCTATTTACTGAATTGATAAATTTAAATGTACTTGTAGCATCAAAATCATGTATTTTCAATTTCATAATGAACAGCACAACTTAAATTATGTCAATAAATGTATTTTAATTTAAATTTTCCTGGGTTATTAAGGTTAATAATATTTACAGAAGATAGTTTATAATTTACTGCCTCAAGCCAAAATTCCTTTTATTATGTCGGATATTATATATTTTGTTTACCTATCACTATGATTGCATTTAATAGTAAAATAGGATTTAATGTAGTTATATTGACATGTATGTTTTGCACTTATGTTATGTTACCATTGTACTTTATTTCAAGTTTATCTGGTTATCAAATTACTTCATTTTTTGTAATTAGGTACTGCTTTTATTTGTTTTGTAACTATATAATTCTAATTCTGTTTCCATACCATGGCATTTATACTGGTTTTGGGATTTATTTTTTATTTGTGTTTCTTTGTCAATAAATATTATTTCTTTTGTTTACATTGAAATTCGTTTTAAGTAATTGTGATTTTACAAAAGTGGTGTAAAACAATTTAGGAAAATAAAATATTTATTTATATATTAACCATCTATTTTCACTTCACCCAGCTCAACACAGTATTGCAGTTTAATCAAGATAATTGTATTTTTTAACTGGTCACTGAAAGAATAACTGGTTGTTTTGGTTTGAAATTTACAATGCAGTATTAGAATGAAACCTCTGTCCACCTACTTTTTTTTTTTAAGACGAATGAAATATTTGTTGAGTTGTGAGATTCGGTGATCTTATTCCAATAGAACAACACAACAGTCAACAACGTGGTGTGATTTATTGCCTGCATTCTCTGTATTTTAACTCAATTCAGTATTTAACAATAATTATCAGGAGGGGAAAATGTAGAAAATTCTATATTCATGTATGTAGACATTTTCCACACTTCAATACTTAGGCAATTGTTTCTTTTGCTAAATTAAAGCTTCTAGTTTCTACACAAGAAGTCAAGTAAGCTCAAGGTCAACCACTTATGGATTTGTTTGTTATCATATCTATTTGTAGAATTAGGGTGCCTACTTTGACAAAAATAACACATTTTATACATCTGTAAAAGTATAATTCTATTTGTTTTATGCAGGTAAAACGTTTTGGACATTTATGGGACTTACGTTACCCGTGATTTGTGATGTTTGCGGGAGTCCTGACAGAATGCCTTTGTTTTACTTGTTATTCATTCCCGAAAATAGCTACGTTTAATTTCCACGTTTTCCAAATTTCACAACAGTCATCCAAATACCATTTTCGCAGACCTTAGCCGTTGTAATTTAAATTGAGTTTTAACGCCGGCGTTTTATAAAATTAGCGCTAATAATATTCGGACGTCTTCTTTTGCAGACATTCGTCATTTTATTTTAAATAATATTTCACCATGGTAGTTCATAAAATCGGCACAAATTGTATTCGGGCCTTGATTTTTTTTGCGGACATTCACTATGGTACTAAAACTACGTTTTATCACTGATATTTCATACATTTTACAAAATTGTATTCGGGTTTCGTTATCTTTCGTGAAAACTCTTATATATATTATATCTTAGTGGTATTATTAAATTACATTTTAACGCTGATATTTCATAAATAAAATTAAGCTAATTGTGCGGAAATCTGAGCGAGTGCTCAGTACATAATACGTTTGTTACCATAGGCCTAATTAAGTTTGTAATCCATTTTATGAAATAGTGTACATGTATATCATAAATGTTTAAGAAACAGAACAGTAAATATTACATTCAAAGTAGTAAATTTTAACTTACAAAAATTGTTAGGTTTAAACATGAATTACAAAATATACTAAACATTTAAGCACACAAAATTTTTAATGAAACCATTTAAAAGAAATAGTGTAATCCTTCTATTGTGTTGCAAAGAAGATAAATATGAAATGGAAAAAATTAACTAAAATAGAGTAATCTTCTTCTTGTAAGAATGTGGTAAGTAAGGGAGTAGGGCTCATAGTTTTTTCGCAATCAAGGTGTGATGGTGTGATCATCTTCAGTCGATTATTTGAATGCCTGCAAATAAGCCATGAGATGCGTCTTTCTATTCTCGGTGCGTCGGTGTACCTGTCGAGAAGCCCTAACAGCTGACTACACGCCACCTGCCCCGTCGTCATAATTATTCGTTGCCGCCTTGTCTGTGCTTCACATTTAAATGAAAGGGGCGACAGAAGTAATTGCTGCGTTTATTCGCCTAGTCTTCATCGGATTTGTTGCGATAACGCCGGCAGACACGAGTGTCGATTTATTAAACGCCTATAAGAAACATTGCGCGACTTCCTGAAGTCAGGTAATTAATGACAATCCCCGTTTTAAATTGTCATTTTTGTCGGGAAATTCTCTCCTTATGTCGGGGAAAGTCGGGAAAAAGTCGGGAATTTCATATTGAAAATATGGTAGACACCATGAATGAAGTTATATGTTAAAAAAGTTTAAAAAATTCAAAATGCAGACTGAGATTATCAAATATTATGGCCATTTATACTCACAAAATTGTTCAAACCAATGTTTGTACCTAGGATTTATTAGATAACTTTGGATGTTTAATCACACTATTATCTTCGACGCACTAAAACTGTACCTCATGGTCACATTTTCATAAGTTCAATTTACTCCAAAAACACTTGACAAATTTCGACGCCGAAGCGTACACTAACGCTGCACCATTGTTACTCTATATTGAGACGTCCATTTCTTCTATTCTTCACTACAAAACCCTTTTTTTGTAGGAAATTCTCTCCCAAAACACGCCAAGCAACTTAACTCCACTCCATCTTTCTTCTAAGTCTAGTGGTACATGGCCTCTTAAATCAACTAAACTTTCACTAGCGATTAGATCAAGTTTATGCTCACACTGTGTACTGACATATACGCTGATGTTATAATGTGCTTTTTACATATGGTTTTCTTTCACTTTATTATTGTTAATTATTTACAATTGTTCATTATGTGACCATTTATTTACCTTTTTATTTGTTCTTTTCAACCACACCACTATCTTTAGTCATTATGAGCTCTTCTGCACTTTATATACATTATATATTTTTACTCATTAATGTTTTTAAGTCTGCTTTTTTACTCTTTATTATACAGTCTGCTTATTTTTCATTTTATGTTTATCTGAATCATTATGTTTTAACTATTTTGCGTCTTAAATTAATTTATATATGTATATATGAATTATAAATATTTATTATTATATATTGCATCTCTTTATCTACCAGACCATCCTTCTATGTTTTAGTTGTTATGGGAATTTACTTGTCATTTTTATATAATGTTTCTGTTACATGGACTGTAAGTGTCACATCGTGTATTTGGAACATAAAAACTGGTTTTTCAAAATAAGAAATTTGATATTTATAAATGTTTTTATACAGTTCTATTTAGAACTAAATTACGAAACTTTTTTACGCTTATGAAAAAATTACAAAAAAATGTTTACTACTTGTTATTTAGGCCTAAAGTTGAACTTTTTCCTTTCGTTACTGAACATTTTTTGTTTCTTGATCTAATTACTTTTACAATTTTACATTAATACATTTTTTAATTGCATTTATGAATTCTTTGAACCTTTCTTTACAAAAAAGGTACGGAACACTTTTGGATTGGGATAGAATTACTATTTCTGGCAAATTTTTTAAAATATGCTTGCAAAACACTAAAAACCGGCTTGCCAATTTGAGCTATAACCAGGGCACTTCTAAAAACTGTTTTTTTCAAAATAAGAAACATGAAATTGATAAATGTTTTTATACAGTTCTATTTAGAACTAAATTACGAAACTTTTTTACGCTTACAAAAAAATTACAAAAAATGTTTACTACTTGTTATTTAGGCCTAAAGTTGAACTTTATCCTTTCGTTACTGAACATTTTTTGTTTCTTGAACTAATAACTTTTACAATTTTACATCAATAAATTTTTTAATTGAATATATGAATTCTTTGAACGTTTCTCTACAAAAAAGGTGTAGAACACTTTTGGATTGGGATAGAATTACTATTTTTGGCAATTTTTTTTAAATATGCTTGCAAAACACTAAAAACCGGCTCGCCAATTTGAGCCATAACCAGGGCACTTGTAGGGGGGTTAAATGAAGAACACAATTACTTTCAAGGTAAACATACTGAAAAAAGTGTAATAGACAGTATTTTTCACACGAAGAAATTGTAGCTACTACAGGAAATGCGAGTGACCACCCATCTTGTACTGTCACTTATAAGGAGTTTTATGACAGTGATATTCCTTTGTTTTCTGAATCTGATAGCTAATTCCAGTAATAGTTCAAATGATGAACAACAAAAAAATAAAAAAATATGTAAAACAAAAAGTTGACGAGTCAATCGGCAAAATAAAGAAGTGTTTGTAGGACAAGAAGAAAATGAAAATGACAGCCAGAAATTACAACCTAAAGAACGAAATAGTAGAAATCATCAGCACAGTAGAATTTAAGAGGATGAAAGAGCAAATCTTACAAGCTGTCTTAGAAGTAGACGAAAATAGATGTAGAACTCTACCACAGGAAAAAGAAACAATAGGAAATGTCCAAAAACGAAAAAGATGTCAAAAGGGTCTATCAAATCCATATCTTTGGAAACGACAATTTAACAAAGAAAAAAGGATGCGAGGAGAAAAGTAGAAGGGGTTAAAACAGGAGAATGGAAAATATAAATTAAGTACTGACTGAGAAGAAAGAAAAATGAAAAGTCACTGTTCATGTAAACGGAGCAATAAAAGTTCTAACTCGTTATCATGTTCAAGTCTGCCAGAGGAAGACAGAGAGAAAAATTTTAAATACTTCTGGACAGTTTTAGATGATAGGTCTGGTAGAAAAGCTCACATCTCATCTATAGTAAAAATGAAACAAGATATTCGGCAACATAAAACTTCTACTTTGGCTGAGTCAACCAAAGGAAACATAAATAAATACTCTCTAGCGAAAGGCGATACTTATCTTCAAGTATGCAAGAAAATGTTTTTGAACACAATGGATTGGGCGAGAAATGCGTAAGGACATGGCTGCAAGAAATGACTTGTCAATTTAGAGCAAGACGTTTTAAAAGATGGAACCCTCCCACCAGTACCTTTCTCTGCTAAGTCTTCCAGCAGGAGAAAGCTACCTGTAGAGTCTGGCAAAAATGGAGTCGCACTACTGCAGGGCTTCAAGTGCTAAACTATATTTAGAACCAGTGTGGGAGAGTTAAGTGGTAGTGTTTAAAGAATTCAAGGAAAAATTCTGTAGTGAGAACAAAAAACCAAGTGCAAGTTGGTCAGTATTTTCAAGGATTATGTACAAGTTAAATATTTATTTTTACCAACCAAAGAAAGATCAATGCGAAACGTGCATAAAACATAAATTAGGTACTGTGTCCGACGAAGAATTCAAAATACATGTAACCAAAAAAGAAAAATCTAGAGCGGAAAAACAAAAAGATAAGGAAAGAGCATTAAGTAGTGAATCAATAGGTGATTACTCAGTTGATGTGCAAGCCGTTCTGCTGTTTCCTAACATTATGAGTTCTTCTGAGTACTAAAAAACTAAATTAAAAGTGCATAATAATTATACTGTTTATAATTTGAAAAATGGGGAAGAGAACTGTTTTTTGTGGTATGAGGCCAATGGTAGTTTAGAGAGTGAAGAGTATGTATATGAAAATGTATATGCTTCTATTCTGTATACATTTTTAAGAAGTGAAATTAATGAGAAGAGGTTATTCGAAATTATAGTCTGGAGTGATGGATGCACCTACCAGAATCGGTGTGAAAAAGTATCAAATGCATTACTTTATCTTTCACAACAGACTAGTGTGGAAATTAAACAAAAATATCTTGAAGTGGGCCACACCCAGATGGAGGTGGATTCCGTAATGAAAAGATCAGAGGAAAGGAGTTTTATGTTCCTTTTGATTATGTGAAAGCGATTCGAGAAGCAAGGACCCAACCAGTGCCATTTAATGTTGTGTAAAGTATAATGATTTTTTAAACTTTTCTTATAGTTATTATAGTAGTGTCAGACCAGGATCAAAAAAAGAGATCCTTTTGTTACCCATGAATGTGCTTTTAGGTACTTTCAGGGTTATATTTATCACAAACTTAATTTTTAAAATGACTAGGAACAGCTTCCACGACGACCTAAAACATCTGATGTCTATCAAAACTTGTCCCCTCTTTACGAGAACCCAATAAAAATTACTTCGAGGAAGTTAGAAGACTTACAGTCATTATTGACTATCACCATTTTTATGATACCCTACCTCACGATTGTGATATCTCAGATTTCGAACAGTGCAAACACATTGTCAAAATTGTTAAGTGAGAAAACAATGTAATTATGTTAAGTAATTACATAATGCATTATGTTATGCTAATATTTTTTAATGCAATTGCTACTTTTGTCAATTGATTCTTCAAGATTCCTATCTGTTTTTAAATACATAATTTTAATATTAACACTTTAGTGCGATTACATTGAGAGTTTTTATCGTTTCCTGAAAAGTGCCTGTTTTTACATATGAAATTTTTCACGAACGGCAACCTTTCTCTACTCAGGATCATAAGACCAAAATAACAGAACTAGATCGAACCTCTTTTTTACATTCAGACCTTCCACATACAAAAAATCATACTAGTATAAAGTACGACTATTAGCTGAACTCATAATCCATTTAAAGGTGAGTAACACTGGTATAACAATAGCAATTCAGTGTGTAATGACAGATAATTTTGACATAATTGTTAAATCAGTTCTAGCTATTAGTTTGCAAATGGAAAATCCTTCTAATGGGCTGACCATGACCTGTTTGGTCATAATTTAAAAAAGTGTGCCAAGATTTTAAGAAGCAAATGCAACATAGAAGAAAATGAAGTACTTAGAAAGAAGTAGATTTTCTTACTCTATACAGCGACGAATGGGAAGACAGAGTAGCAGAACCACTACATATAAAATTATACCAAAGAAAATTTAATACAGCTGTTAAGATACCATCATTTGAATGAAAGAAACTGAATTTATAAGCAAAAACTTTATAGGTGTAAATTACATAGAAGTTGGATAATATATAGCATTGTGCCACATAATTGCTTTCAACAGGAGAAGGGTTGTGGAGAGGTTTCCCTCATGGAAAAAGAAAGCTTCTTAAACTGAGTGAAATCAACAAAACCTCAAGGAGAAATAGAAGAACTATTATCTGATGCAGAATAAAAGATGTATATACAATTTGAAATTGTGCATGTTCGTGGGAAAAAGAGACAAAGGTAGACTGCCTTCTTTCAAGCAAAATGATTAGATGTATATGGATTTCTTGGTAAACTCAAGAGAAGAAAATGGTGTGTTGGCTAACAATATTTACTTTTTTTGTTAACCTCATTCTCAATTTTGTATGAGGTGCGGATTTTCCATCAGATTTAAAATCAACAAAACTGAGGAAACATATCCGTACGGTTTCCCAGTTACTAAATCTGAAAGACAATGAGATAAACTCCCTGTGAAAACACATGAGCCATAACCTTATGTGCACAGGGAGTTTTATCAGATGCCTGAGGAATTAATTCAAAAAACCTGTTAGCATTAGAACAGGGAACTATAAAGCAGCATAAAGGCAAGAATTTGAATGAATTCCAAATGACCTTGTCAGAAAGTAAACCAACACAGGAGATCGAAGTAGAAGGCAGTGCAAATCTTACCCACACTTCTAACTCAGATGAAGTTGAGGAAAATTCTCCAAAAGAAAAAATATATACTAGACATACGCAAGAAACAAAAACAAAAAGGGCACCTACCATTAGGAAACAATGGTTTCAGGCAAAGTTACAATTATTCTTTGCGGAAGAATTGATTCTCGCCGCAGGCAATCCTACGAAAAAAGGAGTTATAGTTTTATATCACAGTTTCCTGAATTAAAAAAACGAGGTAGCTACTTAAAAATAAAGTGGCGTGTAAATGCTCTCATTCAAAAATTACGAAAAAATTTAATATGTAGTAATTTGGTTTAGTTTACAAAAAATCTATTCTTTACATATTTATTGAATGTAAAATGTTTTATTACACTTAATGACTGTTTTTTTTTTTTTTTTTGCATTCGATGAGTATTTTATCATAATTAAGTTCTAATTATTTTAAAAACAAATAAGTATTTATTTGTTTTAATAAATAAATAAACCATTGTTTAAAAAATGATTCAAGCTAATGTCCTCCCGAAATCCAGTTTTTGCACTAAGCAAAATTAACAAAGATGCTTATAGAAATGCATTAACATTTCTAGAAGATTTTGTAAGTATGTTCAAAGAAATTAAAATAGGTCACAAGGCAGCTTGAAACCTTGTCAGAAAGGTGTATTATTTCAACCATTCAATTTTTGAAATTCAAAAATATTTGATAAATTATAAAAAAATAACAATTTGTTTAGCTTGTTTAGAGCCAAACAGCCTGTGCTTTACAATTCAAGTCTAATTTAAAGCTAATCATGTTGTCACAATATTTCAGAGACATCTAAAGGGAGTTATGAAAAAGATAAAAAGGAGGAATTTTCAGACTTTTTAAAGTTGATTAAAGAAAAAGAAAAACTACTGCAGAGCCAGAAAACTTACCGAAAGTTTTGCTCAACTAAGAAATTACTTTGAATAGGACAGAAAATAATGTTTTATGTTCAATTTGTGGATACATTGTATCAAGTATTAAAAAAAAAAACAATAAAGTTTGAGACACTCGTATAGCAAGTCTCGAGGGTTATTGAAACTTACAAAGCACAAATAAAAATGTTTATTCTAGACAAAATGCAAAATGTGGAAGGAGGGTATATTTTAAATTGACATTCTATAAGAGTCACTTTTGTTAAAAGGTCACATTTCATTTTAAAATTAATTCTTTAAAAAAAATCTACTCGCTCTGTATTTAGTAGTAAGTCGATGAATATATATTCAAGACATTGTGTTTAGTTTTAACATATGTAGCTGTGATTGTAATATTTGTTAGACTGTACTTTGAACCTGTCCTGCAAAAATATTATCTCAGAAAAATTATAATTTTTTAAAATGTATACGTCTGTAGCTTGAGAATTAAATCACCTACAAATGTTTTATAATGTAAAAGAATATAATTTTGACCAGTCAAATACTTTTGCAGATACTAATTATGTATTTAAAATTTGGTTCCTTAAAAAAAACACAAAAACTTGACTTTTATTCAAATAAACTGTATCAATAATGTAACGAAGATTCTAAATATTTGTGTTAGCCTAGAATTGAACAAAGAAAATAATAATGCAACTTGTTTTAAAATACGCTATTAGTTTGTTAGTAATAAATTAAGGGGAGGCACACATGAAAATGAAAAATCAGGGTTTTTTTATTATTTGCTTATTAAATACAATGCACTTTTCATAGGGTTAAACATATAACACAATTTCTCCAAAATGGGCCCAAACACAGCTCCAAAAAGTAGTTACCCTGCTTTCTGGCTACATTTTAACGTTTAAAACAAAAGGATTTATAAATATTTTTAAGAGAAATTACATTATACTTCTGAGCAGAAGACATTACTTTTAGGATAAACATGGCGGCCACTTTCATATGGCCGCACTGTCTCTTCCTAATCACTGTATATTAGTCAACAACAAACCAAACTGTTCACGGCAAATTTTTCATTCCCCTCCATCTCGCATACAATCAGTTTTGCGAACAAAACAACAACAAAAATTTCGGTCTTTCCTTTCAGTGGCTACAGTTCAGTTAATCTTTTTTTACATTCGAGCCCTTTAGATGAAAAGTGTGTATGTCCATTTTTAAAATTTTGGAATTAAGTCCAAAAATCAAATCTTAGTTCACTTATTGTCCACGTAGATAGCAGCACAAATTTAAGCTGTCAATAGAATGAACTTTTTATTTTGAGCCAAAATGGGGTAACTGGTACTTACACCAAGTTACCTGTGAGTTTTTTCTTTATACTACTGAATCACAACAGCTGAGGACTTACATCAACTTTCCAGTAAACACTTCAGGTGTAAAGTGGTTGGCAACAAGTTGTTGTTTTGAAGTTATAGTAATTATTAACTTATTAAATCAGTGTTTCACAGTTCAATTGTTGCTGCAAGCTATAGAATGGAATCTGGAGTAGAGGAAGACAGTAATTGCAAGACTAAATTGCACCAAATTGCAAAGACTATTTGTCATGCAGAAAAGAGCCATATGGGTAGTTTCAAATTTGAAAAATGGCCAGTTATGCAGGGATGTATTTAAAGCAGAAAACTGCTTAACACTTCCCTGTATTTATATAATGGAGGTAATACTGTTTTGTGGGTTTAAGTGCTGTACAGCACAAAATAACGACTACCACACTTATTTCACCAGAAAGGGGAGTGACTTAAGATTGGTAAAACACAGACTAAATCTTCATAAAAAACTACCTGCTCAAGCTAGAATAACTTTATTTAACAGGCTCCCAGAGTCTATTAAGAAAATAAAAAACAACTAAACTTTTAAAAAGCACCTGAAGGATTTGTTGGTGAGAGGTGGCTATTACTCCGTGGGTGAGTTTATGCAATAGAGGAATGAGTCTTGTGACATCGTCAATGGCTGGACAGAACAACCAATATAATATGGAATCTATAATCATGTTGGCCAAAGTTACCAAAGCATAGCTTTATAAAATAAAGAATGGAAAACAACATCAAACAAAAATCATGCTAGACAAAGTTGCCAAAACCTAAATTTAGAACCTAAAATCATAATGGCCAATTCTGATTGCAGACTTTTATATAAAATAAAAATTTAAATTATATAACTTATAAAACATATGAGACGCTTAGGATAACAAAAAAATAAGTAAAGCATAATTTAAAAGACGCAAAATTTAATTTCAAATAATAAATATAACTACAATAATTATATAAAAGCAGACACATGTATAATCATATATAAAAGCAGACACATGTATAATCACATATAAAAGCAGACATTTTGGATTATATAAAAACAAAAACTTAACTCAAAATATATTTTTCAACTCTAAAACAAAAAACTTGCATACAACTTGCATATATCTAAAATAAAAAAAAAACATTGTATAGTGTTAAAGTATATTGAAGAAAACTTGGGACACTCAGTTTTTAGCCTACAGTCAATGAACATCTTAAAGGACAATTATGTAAAAACAAGAACAAAAATTTAATTTGTGATGTTGGTAGTTTACTTTACTGCGTTCAGGGAGACATATTGCGACTCCCTGGAAAAAGGAGGCGGAGCTAAAAAATAGATGCTAACACTTGGAACAATGTCGTCAAAGAGAACAGACGTGTAATGTCTGTTTTCTAGTATTTAAAAAGTGGTAAACATGTTGTAAGATTTGGTCCAGATGGACGAATTTAAAGTTGTATTTGTCTGGATTGTCATGGCTAGATGAAAGGTTTAAGCGTCAATTATGAGGCAAGGTGGAAAATTGTGATCTGGTTTTTGGAATGTTGGCGCGTGGGACATCGAGTGCATAGACAGTGAAACTATGAAAGTGTTTGTAATGGACCCCAACGAAAAAGCAAGTATTTAAAAAATAAGTAATGTACATTAAAAACATTTAACCTCAATTTTTATGTAATTCAAATTCAAATTTTTTCTTTCTTGCTTGTTGTCTGCTTTAGGTTAAGATTTTTTTGTCATCACAATTAATAGCGTCTTCATATTTTCTGTGTAATACAAATAAGATATGTAGATCGTAATTCATATGTTTGTATATTTAAAAATTTGCAATTGAAAGTTGATATGGCTAAATAAAACAACAGAGTCAAGTCGCCATGATGTTTTAAGTTCATTATTACCTGTTTCCTCAAGTACTACAGGTACCACAAAACTCACGACCCTGAGGTAAAGATAAATATTAATTAGCTTAAATAAAGATACAATAATTTTAACTTCAACAAATTTCAAACTTCAAATTTCTAGAAAATAACTTTTAGAGTCAATATTTTAATGTTTTAAATAGTTTTTAACAAATAAATTCATTTTTTATAATTTTGTTTGTAACGGCAAGGCAAGCAAGTTACAAAATGACATTCCAAACGTGGGGCTAAAGTTACAAAATGGCGCCCTTTTAACATGGTATTTGTACGAAAATGGGAAAGCAGGATAATTGGTTTTGATCTTGAAGTGTTGTGGTGACTGACTCGATTTTTAATATTTTTGAAAGTGATTATTTTTCAAAAAATGGCTGAAAACCAAGACTATTTAAACGATTCGGGTTTAGAGTTAAGTCAAGTAGATACTGTAAACATGGATGAAACTTTTGAAGAGGTGGTTAGGCCTAGTATTAGTGTGTATACCAATAAATTAGATGTAAGCCTAGGCCTAGATAAAAACAAGGTTGTGGATACAACTAAGGTTGATTCAAATGTTAATGGACAAAGTGAATTGGCGATAATGATGAGTTTTTTAACTAACAAATTTGATGACAATGATAAAAAATTTAATAAGATTAATCAAAAATTTAATGAAAACAAGAAACAATTTGACAAAATTAATGAAAATTTTAATGAGAACAAAATTGAAAACAAACAAAATTTTGATAAATTTTGAGAAAATTTAAAGATTTTTAAAGAGGAAATTAAGCAAGAAAATAAATTAAGTTTTGACAATTTAAAAAGAGATTTGAACAGAGAGATGGAAGATAAATTTAAAGAGTTTGATGTCAAGTTTGATCGTTTTAGAGAGGAGATTGCTAGTTCAAGTAAGAAATTAGATGATTCCAAAATGGAAATAGAAAATAAGGTAGTAGAAATGTCAGATGAAATGACAAATAGATTTGAACAAGTTAATCAAGAAATAAGTAATATCAATATTGAAATTAAAAGTAATCTCACTCTTGTAAAACGAGAAGATTGATGTCGAAATCACTCAATTGAACAGTAGTGTAAATAAGATTAATGATACAATTCATAGTAAAGTAAATTCAGAATTAATCAGTGTGAAACAAACTTTTGAAGAATTTAAAAACGATTTTGAGGTTAGGTTAGATGCAAAACATGTTGTAATATCTAATGATAATAGAAACGAAACAGTTGTACCAGACTTTTTTAATGAAAAAAAGGGAACCACAACCTAAAACTTTTGTAAATGCATTAGAGGTTTTTAATCAGTATAGAACTGACAGATGGGAGTTAAAGTTAGCTTTAATGCGTAGACATTTTAAGGGTGAATCAGCAATCTGGTTTGAAGTACACAATACAAAATGGAACAATTTTGTAGAATTTAAGCCAGCTTTTTTAAATAGATTCTGGTCTCAAGATAAACAGGAAAATTTAAGAGTCAGAGTTATGTTAGGCAAAACATATGTAGGACACATTAAAGAGGTACACAACTACATCATTAGGCTTTTCCATCAAACTCAATTTTTAGATCCGCCTATGCCGATGGAAACCTTTACTAGGCACATCGTGAAACAACTACGGTACCAAACGATTTACAATTAGTACTTTTGGCAGCAATGCCTGAAAATTTAAGTAAATTAGAAAAGGTAATTATGGATTGGCAAGAAAGCCAGAAATACATGGGCGATAGCAGAAACAATAACTTTGAGGGAAATAAATTCAATAGAGACTCAAATCAAAATAGGCTACCTTTTTATCACAACACGCAACAATTTCAGCAAAATAGGCCACAGTTCCAGCAAAATGGGCAGCCTTTTAATGAAAATAGGCCTACATTTAATCAAAATAGACCACCATTTAACCAGAACAACAACAACAATAGGTATGATAATGCACAAAATGACTTTCAATTTAATAGACAGAATGAACGACGAGATAGACCACCATTTTATCATAGCAATGATAAAGACAGGAATGGCAATAATCAAGATAGGCGTGTACAAAATGAACAGAATAAGGGAAACGAACGCAGGCAATAATACGGTCGGCTGGTGTTGTACTGCCTGAACAGGTTAGGTCGAAATTATAATTAGATAATAATATTTTAAAAACACATATACTTACTACTGATGATAAAAATGATATTGGTAACTTAGATTTAGGTGATAATACAGTAAACTCCCGATTATCCACGAAATTAAGTGGCATGGCCATCGCGGATAGTGAAATTCGCGGATAATCCGCAAAAGAGCCGAAAATAGGAAACAAAAAAATTAAACTGTAATTCCAACTTAAAGAACTCGATTTATATGCAGTAAAAGTTACACTTAACATTAAAAAAATTTAAACTGGTCAGCAATCACTCTTAAGTGTCAACCGAAGAGGATGAGTGAAGAAAAGAAGGTGGGTGTGTCAATAGAAGAAAGAGAAAGGAAGTGAAGGGGAGGGATTAGGAAGTTGAGGGTAGAGTCATAGGCCGATAGGCGTTGCAAGGGGGAAGCAGGAAGGGAAGGTTAGCGACCTTGGCCGACTGTCTGCTCTTCGAAGCAACCATACGACTAGAAACAAAGCATGGCAGAGACAAAAATAGCAACATATGCCAGGCTATTGTGAGTTCAGAGAAGGCCTGTGGGGTTTTACTGTATACTGTACACAATGCAATCGTCAGTAGAGTTCAACTTTTTGCTAAATTTCTTCGTTGATCACTCGTAAGAAAATACAGTACAGATTTACAGTATTTTCCGTGACATTCGCGGATAATCCGCACCGCGGATAATCGGGAGTTTACTGTAGTATGTTGTTAGATGAAAATAATTTCACAGAAATAAAATCAAAACCAATTAAGGGTGAAATTATAGAAATTGAAATAGATGTTTTTAAGAAGAAATACAAATGTATTGTTGATTCAGGTTCTGAAATAACTGTGGTAAATGAAAACATTTACCAGGAATTGTTAGATTTAAGTAGGGGAGAGGGGGGCAAAAGTAGACAGGGGCAAGAGTAGACGATTTGAATTTCCCGCCTAATACAGGAAGTGAGAGCCTCAAATTATAGTCACTAGACAGTGCTAGTGTGTGGATTCTTCCTAGAGAATTGTGTGCTGATTGACAACATCTTATGAAGGTAAGCTCATTTTTTGTATTTTGGGGGAGTAAAAGTAAATTTTTACTGCTTTAAAAAAAGTAAAATTCAACATACTAATTTGTATATGCATATGATCAGCATATAATACCTTTGTACCAACTTTATTAAGGAGTAGACTGGACTGAGAAAGAAGCACATTGACATAACCTGAAAGTAGTTAGAGAGGCCAGAAGTAAAAAACAGCACTTGGGGCAAATGTAGACACATGTTAAGGGGTAAAAGTAGACACTATATTTATGTCTACTTTAACCCCTTGCAGTGTGTCTACTTTTGCCCCAGGTACTATTTTTTTTTAATCCTAACCTCTAATTGTGCTAAGATTATGTTAATAGGCTACTTTATAAGATACAGTAAATATACCGTACTTTTTAATAAACTTGCTACACAGGGATTATGTGCAGATTAACTGAAAAAAAGAACTTAGTATTCTGATTATTTTTTTTCTCTTACAGTTATCTGCTGTTATTTTTATTCCAATTTGCTATGAACCTGTTTTTTTGCACTGGCAATAGATTAAGTTACCTATGGCAATTTTAACCATGGTTATTACAAATTAAATTGTTTTTATCATTTAAATCCGTTTTTAATAAGCCTCTTGGCCCATATTTATGAACCAATCACAAACTGTTAAAATCTATAATTAGGTATTAAAATCTATAATTGGGTATATTTTTTCATGTTCAAAATGGTTCGAAACTACGTACGAAAAACCAACCGAGCGCTGATTTCTGAGGATGCAGTGAGAGCAGCCCTACTAGATATCCGTAATGGGAACATGTCTTTTCGAGAAGCAGCTGCACACCATGGAGTGAAAAGGCCTACACTATTCAAACGCCTGAAAAAGCTTCGAGAACTTGATCCCAATTTGCCAGATATCGGTCCTTCAACTTCCTCTCACGGTAGAAGCAAGTATGGCCATACACAGGTATTTTCTGATGAAGAGGAGAACATGTTAGAAGGATACTTGGTCCAGTCAAGTAAATTGCAATATGGCCTTACATACAAACAGGTCAGAGATTTAGCTTATGCATATGCTATAAAATTAGAACGCAAATTTCCAAACAATTGGGAAACAGATAAAACCGCAGGGATAGACTGGATGAAGGGATTCATGAAAAGGCGCCCCAGGCTGAGTCTACGAAAGCCGGAAAACACCAGTCTTGCTCGAAACTTAAACTTTAATGAGCACAATGTTGATCTTTTTTTAATAACCTGAAAATAGTAAGGGAAAAGAATAATTTTCCGCCTGACAGAATATTAAATATTGTTGAAACTGGTCTCACGACAGTTTTAGACGCTCCTAAAGTAATAGCTCCTACCGGGGTAAAACAAATAGGTCAGACAGTAACTGCAGAACGGGGTTCACTTGTAACTATTTGTGCTATTTTCACTGCTGCGGGAAATGTCATACCCCCAGTATATATATATCCAAGAGTCCATATGAAATCTTCTTTCCTTGTAGGTGCACCTAATGGCAGTGTTGGATTTGCCTCTCGAAGTGGTTGGATTACACAAGAAGTTTTCTATGAAGTGATAAAACATGTAGCTCATCATAAGTTACCCACAAAAGACAACCCAATATTGATTGTCATGGACAATCATGAGTCCCACATCAGTTTGGACACTATTGTTTACTGTAAAGAGAATGGGATTGTCCTCTTAACCTTCCCTCCACATACCTCCCATAGACTACAGCCACTTGATGTGGCTGTGTTCGCTCCCTTTAAATCAGCCTGTAAAGCGGCTTTTAACCGATGGATAAGCTCTAAAACAGGGAAAACTATAACCATATATGACATAGCACATTTGTCTTGTATTCCGTTTGATGAAGCCTTCTCTAGAAAGAACATTATGTCTGGTTTTAAAAAAACTGGGATTGAACCATTGTAACACTAACAGCCATGTAACAGAAGTACTCATGATGATAATAAATTAATAATTTCCCATAATGACTAAAGCATAGAGGTTTGGTCTAAATAAAATGAAAAACGCAATATAATAATAAACAATTATAACTCTGGTATACATGTATAAATTCTTTTGTGACGCAAATAGTTAAAGTAAAATCATTTAAATAAAAATAGATAAAGTAAAAGGCAGACTATTAGTAAATAAAGTAAAAAAGCAGACTTAAGGTGTATTAATCATCAAAGGATATAACGTGTATGAATTATATAAAAAGTTGTTGACAGTCGAAAATAAGTGCGTATTGTAGAACGAATGGTTGAAAAGGACAGGTGAATGTTTGCACAATGGACAGTTTGGTGAATATATAAAGAACAGTTAAAATTAAAGAATCAAAAAACATGTAAGGAAAGCAATATATGTATCAGCATATATAACGAAGAACACGTCATAATATCGGCATGTGTGTCGGAATGCAGGACAAACAGAGACTTGATTGTATGAATCATGAAAGTTGATGCGATTTAGATGGCGTGGTGGAAGATTCTGGAAGACTCTCTTCTAATGAATATGGCGTACAGTATATACGTTCAGTAAAATGCAGCGAGTAAGTTTGTTGAAAAATGTAGTCTTTTTCAAAGTTGGAGTAATGAAAGTTACGTAAGAATGAAGTAGAGGTGCCTCGGCGTTCGTGTGAACGTAAAAAATGAAATTGATCGTGTAATTTCGACGATAAGTGAACTTATAGAGATTCCACCATGTGCTTGATCTAGTGCGGAAAGTAAAAGGAGAACGTGCCTAATGTATCAATTAAATTCAGTGAAATCCTAGGTGAAAGTGACAAAATAACTGGTTCCGTGAATAATAAAAGCCATTAGTTTTAAGTATTTCAGTCTGCATTTTTAAATTTTACAATTTTTTAACAAATAACTTCAATTCTATTGCGTCATTGCTTAGGCCTAGTTTGTAAGGTAGGGCTGACAACATTTTGTATATGTTTAGTTAATTAATTCGATTTGTTTACTAAATGATGATAATGTGTTTGATTGTACATAATTATTTTGCTATATTGTCTGAGTAAAAGCCTGGTTGTTCCGCTACAATGTCTTAGATTCTTTTATTTAACCACGTACGTCCACGAGCTTGTACTTTGCAGCCAAGTATCCACCCCTGAGAAAGTAAAATTAATATAATGAATCAATAATGGTAAATACAAATAAATAAATAGATACTAATGGAGTATACAGAAAGCCGTATGTGGATTATTATGAATTTTTTTTTATTTAAAGAGTTGAACGAAGGTGATTTTAAGGTTTAAGGTTTTTATAAATGAAGTTTTTGAGGTTAGTTGTAGTTTAAGGTGTAAGGTGAATTAAGGTAAAGTGAAGCTTAAGGTTGATGTTAAGGTGTAATTCTACGTTGGATTTAAGGTGAAATACATGATGTATGTTGATTTTATTTATGGAGGTAAAGGAGTAAAAGGTGTTTCTTGGTGATTTAAGATGTTATGAGCGACGATTTTTTGTATTTAAAGGTGAATAAGTAAATGAAGTGAAGGAGAGGTGATGATAATTATAAAATAATCCACATATAGCGTTTTTTATTTTTTTTTGTTTGAAAATTTTTTTTTTTTTTGCAAAATTTTTCGAACCCCATTTTTTTAACAGTCTATATTTAATATTTTTTATTTTTGTAACCTTCCGTTACAAAATGGCGCCCTTAAACGTGGGGCTGTTAAACGAAAGCGAAGTGGATGTCGTGGTGACTTTGAAGGTTTTTTGGGACATTGTGGCGGACAACTTATAATCTCAAATAGTTGAGTACAATTCTAGAATATAGCAAATAGGGTAGAAATAGACGACTCGGGATTGGACATGGATCAGTCCATTAATATGAGTGTACAGGATGAGGTAGGGAGTTCTGATATGGATGAGACCATGAAAGATAGTGAAAGAGTAAGTGAGGTTAGGTTGGAAGAAAATGTAAATGGTAGTGAGATAAAAGCACTTATGTGTTTCATGAAACAGATGAATGAACAAATGAATAGAAACTTTGCTGATAATAATAGCAAAATTGAAAACTTAAGTGTAGAAAATAAAGTAAACATTGAAAAATTAAGTGTAGAAAATAAAGTAAACATTGAAAATCTAAACAGC
>JAGFPH010003098.1:125361-146553 GCA_018207615.1 Philaenus spumarius | reverse complement strand
AGTTTGTAATAATAATTATCGCAGCAAATTTGTAAATTTACAAATAAATGGAAGTTTATTAGCAAAATTCCACAGTAAATATAAGCAACTGCAGTGACTAAGACCTAAGAGCCCTAAGATCGGAAGTGTTCAATGAGCACGTATTGTGGTCCCCAGAACACGTTTTGAGGTGCCATTCAAAATTATATACTGTATATATACAGGATGAGTGAAACGTCTGAGAACGGCATAATATTACGTAAATAAGGACAATTTGAAGGTAGATGTGATTGAGGAACCTACTCTATGTAAAAATACTATTTTAAGTTGTCAAAATTTGGTCCGCCATTTGAATGTAACTTTTTTTTATATTTAATACATAATTTCAATATAGAATTTTAAGACAAAATCAATTGTGAAAACCGCACATCCATATCTCAAACCGTTCTGAAGAAATTTTATTTTATTTAGATTGAATCGTATCATAATATTTATTGTAATCCTCTTAGATATTTATTATTATTATTATTATTTTTGTTCATTTTTGTTAAAATTGATGTACATTAAATTAATAACTTAATGTACTTTACTTCATTTTTACATTAAATGATATGATTCAAAGTAAATAGATGGAAACATCTTCAGAACGGCTTTAGATATGGATGTGCTGGTTTCACCATTGATTTTGTCTTAACATTCTACATTGAAATAATATATCACACGACCACTTTTTACTATTAAAAAAAATTTACATTCAAAATGGCGGAAGCAAGATGGAAGACCAAATTTTTGACATTTCAATAAATAGAATTTTTACATAGAGAAAAATCACATCTACCTTCAAATTGTCCTCACTTATATTATTAAACATACGAAACCTTATATACGAAACATTAAGCCGTTCTCATACTTTTCACCCACCCTGTATATAGGTTATCTAAGTCACTCGAACGATTTCGTTAGCCAAAAAATCCAAAAACTGGAAGCACTTTTTGTGTCCTGAATTAAAACTTGTTTTTAATTTTTCGTACAAGAATGAAACATTTTTAGTTTTATCTAAAAAAATAAATATAAGATATCGTTCTGAAAATTTAGTTTTTTACGCGAACTAGTAGCCCCTAAAATCGATCAAAACGTAATACCATAAAAGTACCCGGTTAAAATCCAGATCCAGCCGTCGGGGCATCATTTTATAGGAGACCGAATGCCTGAATACAAGCTGGGAGCGAAGCGAAAATGCAAATTCGAACTGCTGCGAGTTGTTCCGCTGGGAGAGGAACGAAGCAGTGAGTGAGCCGGGCCTGGCTGAGGTGGAAACACATTCTACAAATATATTTCGTAAACGTAGGCAGTTATTCAACGCCTTAGTGAGTAGACAAATTTCCCAAATATTTATTTGAAACCTCATAACATATAAACTTAATTTTGGAAATTCGCTCAACTCTTATCAGCGGTACAGCTACGTAATCAAATTATTTATATTGTTTATATTGCATTATAGATGTCATGAGTTTTGCATTGAAGTATATTATAAAATTTAGTGTCATAGTAATTCAGTCTAGCCCTTTGTGTAACAAGAACTGTGAGTAAATTTTATCAAATTATTAAAATTTTGTCAATATTGAACATATATATATTTGTGGACGTATGTAAATAGCAATTATAATGTATTTAAAAAAAAAACTTTAATAATGTAAGTGAGGATTCAACTTTTCAAGTCTTTCGAGATCTTATCAGGGTAGAAAAAATTAGGTTCATAAAAACATTAGTAATATTTAACAACAAACTTCTGACATTATTATTTGGTCATAATTAATGAACTAATAGTTAATTAATTAATTAATCAATAGAATCAAATTTAATTAAATTAAGGGGTTTAATCTAATTTAAGTGGAAAAGAGGACTCTGTCTTGTAAACTTCGTTTAAAAAAAAGCAAATTAATGAATATTTTGAATAACCTCCAAGTTACACAATCCTTTAAAGTGAGACTTTAAACATGTTTCTATCTTTGTTATATGCTGAGAAATCCAGCCTATTCCTATTTTAAATGTGTGATCATATAAATGTATAATTTGGACATATGGATTCAAGCACGTTGCCACCCTACAGTTCTTTCTATCTTTTCTAAAATAGACACTGTTTAATTAATTACAGTGTTTGAAAGATCAATGGTGACATACGATTGAACCCTGCTCGTTACTCAACACTGTCAAGTGTTCCTCTTGACTTGAAGGTTGCTTGGTTATACTTTGTATACATTCACCACTTCATTACTTCAGGAATAAAATGCATTTCATTGTAGGTGTCAGGTTTGTACAGATTGAGGGTTTTAAACGGTTCATTTTTTAAATAACATCAGATTGTTACGTCATAGAAAGAACTTATTGGCCAGTTTTAAATTTCTTTCTTTTTTCGGTTATAATTTTATTTTATAATTTATGTTGAAAGAATTGTTTATGTTTTATTACAATTCGTTTGACGTTTAGTTTTATCGAATTACTTTACAAGTTTTTTTAGGATTTCACAGAAAGCACAGAAAGCAAAATATTAAAACCCTATAAGATTATGACACAAATATTAATATTGAAAACATTTTTAAAAAGTAAAAAAGTCTATTGATTCATGGAATCGAACCGAGAATAAGATTATGACACCCAATAATATTGAAAACATTTTAAAAAGTAAAAACGTTGATTGATTCATGGAATCGAAACAAAGAATCCTTATAACTGAACCCATCGACACTAACCATTCCTCTAACGTTGACACAATTTGATAACGAACAATTTGACAATAAATGTTGTTGCAGTTTACAAAAATCCACACACATGCGTCGTTTTCTCTGACTTCAATGAACGTTTGCGCCAAATTTGAAGAAAATCTAACAACGCATTTGGTCGTAACGCGTAGCAGACAGACGAAATGCCGTACGGTCTCGCTTACGTTCAGTCAACTAAATTGAAAAGTCTTACCATCATTAGTGAAATAGAAATAAAATTATATGTTTTAATTATATAAATGCAAAGTGAAAATATACATAGTTGGGACGTGAATTGATTCAGGATCGCTGGTTTTACGCGTTAACGATCTAAAAAGTAGGTAGATTTTATCACAAAAACGTTATTGTACACCTGGAATTTAGAAAGAGTGAAGATTTTGAGTACAAAATAAGCGAGTTGATTGGCAAATATAACAACTACTCCGCAGAAAGTAGACGACTTCCTTCCCCCATCCTTACTGCAGAATTTACAACGTTATCTCGCTTAAATAGTGATCCCTGTTAATTTACATATTGTGACGAAACATATTTTAGCATTGCAATGACCTCTTGCATACATTTTTTTCCATTGTTATAATCACCTGTGTCTAATCTTGAAGAAATATTATTAGCGAATTTCCATATATTAGGTTCTTTCTCTAAATTATGTTTTCTACGAATTTCCATAAAGACAAAATTACAACATTTCAAATGAGGAATTGTTGATTTTTAGCGAATTTCAATAGGAAATATGAGCTATTGAAGTAACTCTTATGGTGAGACCTTAGGTCGTGAATGGTCAATGAGCACCGATCATGGTCCTCAGAAAGTCGGGATCATTTTAAGTAAGATTTGGTCCAAATTCGGTACACACGTTGGTTCGCTCGGACGAGTCGTTAGGCAAAATAATCCAACAATCCGAAGCACGTTTTTTGACCGTGAGTAAAAATTGTTTAGATTTTTCTTACTTGAATGAACCTGTTTTAGCTAAAAAATATATACATATAGCAGATTATTCTGCACATTTTATTTTACACAACCTTTTAGAAATAATACACACAATTTTTAGTTTTAGCCAATAATTCGGTTATCTTTTAAGTTACAGAAATTATTTTTTCAAAAAACATTATTTATACCATTAAAAAAGGAATGACTTTGTTTCTAAAAATTTGTTTGTAGAGTTACCTGTTTTCGAGATATTTTACATAAAAAAATTTAAACTGCCGCCATTTTGAAAATATATAAAAAATAGTTTTGGGTTTTTGTACTTGGGTAAAAGATTTCACACTAAATATGTATCCAAAATTTGCGTTTGATATATTTCCTGCATCAAAAGATATTAAGTATTTTGTAAAAAAAATGGTGGTTAACTGGAAAACGAAGCATTTCCGAACCTATGTTTATATGAACGTTTGTCTTTATTTTCACTAGTAGAACACGTCCTGAAAGTTTCTCCGTTTCTTCCTTAATCACAATGTATATATGCCATGAAACTGTTGTTGAATAACATTAAAGTCAAGTGTGAGGTTATCTTGGTTTATTTATTGAGCCGATTAGGTAAAAAAGGTAAAAACTGGATGTCACCATACTGGGCACAGATACTAGGATATATTGCCCACGTTTCTCTTCAGTCAGTATGACTTGCTTTACTTTTGCATTCAGAATTAACATACATGTGGATAAACACGTATGTTTACAACCAATGTAAATACAGCAATTTGTATCGATTTGACAGAGACGAGCGTGTGCGTGTGATTACAGAGAGGCAATTCATTCACTTTTTTGTAATTGTGTTTGTGGGACAAACCTACCCTTTCACCAAATATTACGTTCAACCTTCCTTCGAGTGGCGTAGATAAGTGACTGATTGAAAACCCAAATCTATCTATATAAAAGCGAAATGGCACTGATTCATTCATCAGCAGAACTAAAAATCTACTGAACCAAATGAGTTCAAATTTGGCATGCATGTTCAGTTGGACCTTTAGACGCGCACTAAGAACGGATTTTGAAAACATCCCAAAGATACGCCCAATATTCGCGTTTTTCTAGCGATTTTTTGCGTTTTCTCATCTTTTTCGAGAACTAATTAATTGGCAAAAAATGTTGAAATTTGGTACTTAGGTTCGTTTAAGGCCTAAAAGTAGTCTGTTAAAAAATGTTTGAGATTCTCCCAAAATTACGCCAGAAATAGGCGTTTTTGCATTTTTCCTTGCGTTTTCAATGCGTTTTTGATCATCCTCAAATTACGCCCGTACGGATTGGAATGAAATTTGGTATGTAGCATCCTCTAGGGCCTTAGGCGCTCTCTAAGAAAGGATATGAAAAATTTCGAAATTTTAGGAGGGGTTTGGGGGGATCAAAGTTACTAAAATCATAATTTCAGATCTTTTATTATTATGACAATAGTGCTTTTATTATTTAAGATCTATATATATAAAAGCCAAATACCACTCACTAACTGAACACTTCAAAAGATTACAATTACGTTAAAAAGACTGAAAATACTAACCACCACGGGCAACGCCGTACGTGTCAGCTAGTTATCTATAAAGGTGAGTTACGCCAACATTTAACTTAATGCAAAGGAAAGCGAATAACACACTTATATTGGTTACCTTATTAGTATAGCCTAAAACTATATAAGATAAACTATGTTTAAGTTAAACGGAAAAACAAGACCCTTATAGGATCACTGGCTGTAGTCTACCTATCTCACACGCTTGATTTTCTTCCGACCAATATATCAACTTAATATGACATCTATCCATTTTACGATCCTGCCTTGTGTTGTACTATTTGAAAGTGCTTCATAAGCGTTCTCGTCCTGGCTGAATTGCATAAAATCAACGTAGAGCAAACACTACTAAGATGCAAATACGAAAATTCTGTTAATTCTAATTAACAGAGGCACATTAAGAAAGGATTTTGCAAAACTTCGATTATAAAGAGTAGAAATGGTGAACATACGGTTGTTCACTCCCGGCCATATAACTGTTAAAACAGCTGCTTCGGACAAATAGCTTAGCAACACGCGATTGTTGAATTAATTTACATGTATTACCTTTAGCAACCAACTTATAACCAAATAATGGTATTACTATTCACAACCATCAACTATTTTAGGTTCGGTTAGCAAAATAAAAGCAAATACAAACAAAAATCAACCAAAAAGACTTACTGAGTTATAATTCAAACATCTGTTGTTACATATTATAAATAAATCAGGTGATTTGGATCAAAAACAAAATTTTAACTCATTTATTGTACGCTTTTACATTTATTACCATAGCAACCAACTAGGCCAATTTATAATCAGGTAGTAATACATTTTTACGATCAACAATTTGTTTGTAACAGCAAACAAAACAAAAATCAATGAAAAAAGCCTACTATATTATAGTTTAAACATCTTTTGTTACATATTATATTGTTTCCTATAGTTGGCATTACCAAAATATGTTTGAAATGTTACCCATGAAATATGTTATACCCATGGACTATTGTTTATTTAAATAATATTATAGTTGTTAAATTATAACGCACGCCGTAATTATAATTATTGGGGATAGTGCACGCCTATTTCGATCTCTGTCTTACATTACGTATAGGATATCGCTACCCCGATCCAAGTGCCAAGTCATAATTTCTGTAAAAATATACAGAGTATACAATAATCTGTTTTTATTTGTTTCGCTACGAGTCACCACGGGGGTCGGAGAGTGAAGCGAGCATAGGGTGAAGGCCACTAGTTTAGGAATATAAAAGCTATTTGTTTTAGAAACATTCAAAATGTTTCTGCAAATGACTATGAATGATACGAAGCAGCCTCACAAATGGAAGGTTAGTCAAATGGTTATTGTAAAAACAAAGTTCAGACATACCGACCAATAAAATAAAGTGACATTGATCTGACACGTAACATGTAATCATATGAACATATCACTGATGTGGCACGTCACTTCAATGGTTGTTTTGTATTACTGAACTAGCAGAATCATCCAGCGTTACTCGTGGTACAAGCAAAACATAATATTCATAGATGTTTTAATAATATTCATAGATTTAAATAGACTTAATACTATTGTATTAATCACAAATATTCTATTTAAGTTGAATTTAGATTTGAAATAAGGTCATTATTTAAAGCGTGATGCATATTCCATCCTACTTCACGGGGTTGTTATCTGGAGGGATGCTCTCAGAATTTAAAATTATAGAGAACTGATTGCAGAGAGGTATGGCGTTTAAAACCAATGAAGGTTAAAGATAAGTATCCACTAACGCGGACCTTGTTCTGGCTGGAGCACCTCTTATCGATCCCCTCGCCCAAGAGTGGAGTATGAGATGTGGACCGCAAATGGTGGATAGAAAAACTACCAGAAGGAATACAATTTAACTGTGGCAGATAAGTTGGAGTTCTCCAAATGAATGACCAAGAGGTTGGACAAGAAAGCTGGTATGTGATTTAGGAAAATGAATGTCCAGTCCATTGTCCATTATATTACGCAAGCAATAACGTGGTGAGGAGGGTTTGGAAGTTACTTCAGTAGAAAACCAAGGATTCTTCTATTGTGGAAAGTTAGATACTGTGGAACACACTTTCCTCATTTGGGTTAGATTGGAAATGTGACAGAGAAGAGGTAAAAGTCGTAGGCGGCAGCAAACCCGATTAAAGTAATGCTAAGGAAAGAAGATGATTGGAGAGTGGTTACCAAATTTGTGCGATCTGTACTGTCACAAAAGACAACGGATGAGATGAACAACAAGCATTAAAATAAAATAATATAATAAATAATTGTCTCGAAACTATAAAAAAGGGAAAAGTGAGAACTTTTAGAACTAACCTGTAGAAGTAGTGCACTACTATAATAGAGAATACAGACTTTCCATGATGGATTTATTCTCCACCGCGGGAATAATGTACACCTAGCCAGAAGTAATGACTCAACGGTCAAAGGCTGAGTCTACTGGTGGAATTGAAAAAGTTGGGTTCGGCTAGATTATTGTAGGTTAAGGTAAATATTATCTGATATTTAGCAATATTACATAATAATCTATAAATAGTAAAAAAATGTAAGTGTATGTCTGTGAATTCTACATAAATCCTTTTTTCTAACCTCATATGGTTATTCACACATTACCAAAACCTAAACATTAATTTTTTTTATTTGTTGACTGTTCGGGCTAATCTCCAGAATGGTTGAACCAATTTTTACGAAACTTTCATTTGCATGTAGAGGCCTTTTCAGAGACTAATTTAGGCTAAATCAGGGGTTTGCAGACAAACGCGACAAGCAAAGAAGCATTCTTCTGTGTAGCAATTTCACAACATAAAGTAAATTTATTTATAAATCTTTAAATATACAAATTTTTAAAAATAGTTAATTTGAATCAAAAACTTAACACAATTTTAGGGTACGTCTATACTGAACCAACCCACATTTACATTTATTATTATAGCAACCTACCTGGCAATTAAATAATCGGTTTATTTTTTTAAACGACCAACAGCAATTTTCAGCCAGGTTTATATCGCTTTATTATATTAAAAATCCTGTCATTCACACAAAAAAACTAGCCTTACTGGGAATGCGTCAGGATCTAGGAAACCGCACCCCTACCACCCAACCGCAATCGAAATGCCTCTGTCCTTATCAATCTTCATTTCAGTGAAAATATCATATTACAGTTCTGTAATCTGTTTCTAATTGCTTCGCCATAAGTAGAGCGGGGGTTGGTGAGCGAAGCGAGCAGGCGCGGGGCCCCCAGTTACTTAATAATATTAAATGCCCATAATCATTAGATTAGAATTAAAATAACTTATATTTGTTATATATTATCTAACATTTCCGTCACTTAGACACAATACTCGTCATGCGAGTGCTTTAATTTTTATATTTATCACTTACGAAGCAAATGTTCGTAGTTTCAGCTCTACAGCATATGAAAAGTTAGGGAATTTTGTGTATGTTGTTTGTTTGTTTAATTTGTTGCAGTAACGCCATCACTCATTTGAAGCAAGTAATTGAAATACAAGTGGTGTACCTACCTTATTCATTAGTAATTTTCTTCAAGGCAATTAAGATACTTTCTTCCCGACTAAGACACACACTATTTTTCCTTCACCTACAATTTTAGTAAATAATTTGCATTTTACTATGTAGCAAACTTTATTAAAACATAGACCTATAAGTGGGTGACAAAGTAAACTCAATTTTTTTCATATGGGCACATATCAATTTATAGCCCCCGGATTATAGCCTAATTTGTTTTGGTCGGAAAAGAATTCTCTTAAAGTTGTAGCTGAAAGAAAAGTAATTTTAAAATTAATAATAGGCACCCTTTCCTCTGAAGGCGTAACTTTTAAGTTGCATCAAAATTTTAAAAATAAATTTGGGGTAAAAACTCGAAAAGTCTTGTAACTAAGATATTTAATGAATTGCCAAAAATAGAGCGGTGTCCTACAGGGATTTAAAACGAAACCGAAGACATTTCTTTTGGTTGGAGAATATTTGAAACTGTTTTCATCTTTCTCTCTGAAGATTTTAAATTGTTTAGTTTGACTTGCTATACTTATGTTGATGTTGTCTGAGGCTAAGTGTTTCGTTTGTTGCTATTAGTTTGTAATGTTTTTAAATTTTAGGAGATCTCTTCATCTTGCATTGCTCTGGGACCAATTTCTGTTTTTTTTTTTTTTTTTTTTTTAACAATGTAATAATTAAATTGTGTCTTCTGCTTAACTCAAGACAAGCTTTCTGAGGCTTTTGCATTTTTTTATGCTTTAAATAAGCACTGTATGTAATAAAAAAATTGATAAATAATTTCTATGGAGCAATAGGGGTAAATAATTGCTACACAGATATTCCTTATAAGCTAATTAGGAAAATGAAAGAAGTTTTATTTCAATGTTTTGTGATTAAGGGGATGAAACTTCCCTTTCATAATGAAAATCCATCTAATTTTTCTTTGAAATTAGAGAGCTGGAAACAGACATGTTAGTTTCTTAAGTAATGCATAAAAATAGCAACCCACTCGCATTTATATTACTTGTGTCAAGGGATATAAATGAAGCAACTGCACCAAACACAATGCAGATTAATTTGTATGCTTCGCATGACATAAAATGGGGATGAACAGGGGACAAAGTGATATTTTCGTCCCGTAAGAAACACATAACTATTAAAGTAGTGACCTATAATAATTATGAAATACTTAAAAAGCTTTACAGCTGGCAAGAATCCTAAAAAGCTGAAGACATCACCACCTTTTAACATTTTTGTTTTAATTTTAGATAGAATTGTTCTCGAAATGTTTTCTTTACAGGTATTGAATTATTTTAATCAGAGAAGATACATAACTACCCAATGCTCGTAACCAATATATCAACACTGATTCACATAGATCACTATAAATCAGTATATATATGGGACTCATTGATGAGACAGTCAGTCAGGACTTTCACTTTTATAGATTGGGTTGTCAGATCATAATACGTCATATCACTTCCACGGATGCTTGCTTCAGAAACGACAGATTATCGTTTATTGATTCCTCCACCACTTAGTCTTTTCTCGTCACTTTCTCTTCTTGAAAGCAAATATAGTTTGTTTGTTTTCTTATTTATATGATAGGTGGCGTGCAAAGAAGACAAGTAGTCTCGTTTATTTTATATTCACTCGTGTATAGATTTATCGTGAGATAGTGAGATATAATGCAACTGTAAAAGTTAAATAGAGTAAATTAGTATTTTTACAGTTTGCTAAAATTATATGCCTAGTCATAAAACTGCTTCAGCTGTGTGTTTTCACGTGAAATATCTTTAGGTGAGGTAGGGCAAATTTACCTGGATCAGACGAAATGTGAAGTGCTTCCTCTTCTTCGACTACAACAGGCAGTTTGAAAGGAAAGAGTAGGGAAATCGATTCTACTCTCTCTGATAAATACGTCATACGCACTCTACACGCATGCGCAGTGCGTACTTCAGCATTTTGTATAGCCAAGGTAGCATGAGTTGGCCTGATCGTGACGAGAATTGAAACGGTTTCCCTTCTCCAACTCCAACCGTCAGTTGAGAAGAAAGAGAGGGAGAATCATTTCTACTCTTTCCGTCTCATACGCCACACGCATGCGCCACGTGTACTGTGTTAGTACGTAGCTTAGGGAACCAGTACACACTTGCGTATTATATCTTACATTAGGCTGGGGCCACACGGTCCGGTTTCTCTAAAAGGATTGCTAAGGCAAGTATAAATAATAATATTACAATATAAAACATTGAAAGCACTACTATAACATTTAAATAAACAGGCCAGTAACTTTACTGCTATCAACAAAGTTTCCACCCAACCTAAATGCGAGATTGCGCAAATACAGTAATTATAAACCAATCCAAAAGAGTTCCATAGACTTTTTGTAGAGAAAGGTTCAAAGAATTCACATGTGCAAGTAAAAAAATTATTAATTATATTACAAAGTTATTAGCTCAAGAAACAAAAATGGTTCAAGTAACGAAAGAAAAAAGTTAAACTTTAGACCTACATAAAAATTTGTAAACATTTTTTGTCATTTTTTTAAATGTACAAAGGTTTTGTAATTTAGTTCTAAATAGAACTGTATAAATATATATATATATCAATTTGAAATTCTTGTTTTCAAAAGACAAGTTTTTATGTTCCTACTAAGTGTAAAGTCCTGAACTGAATAACATTATGGGCAGTGTTCTAAGGGCGGAAGTGCGTTTTGCCGGGACCGTGTGTCCGCAACAACTTGATCCCGAGAAACCGGACCGTGTGGCCCCAGCCTTAGCTGAACATGTTTTAATATTTATTTAGAAAATGTACAGTCTTAATTATTTGTATGGATTGATGGAAATTGATGAATTAAAGAAATATTTTATTTAATTAGGAGAGATTTTCCTTAATTGAATTCCATATAACCATTTCCTAAACCTGAAATAATAAAATCGTCAACAAATAATGCAAAGAGAGCAATACATAAAAACAACTGTTTCACTTCTAACTCACTAGTGTCTCACGCATTTTTTTTATATTTACTAGTGTATAGATTTATTGTGAGATAGTGCGATATAATATATCTGTAAAAGTAAAGTAAGTAAACAAAGTAAATTATTTTGCTCAAATTTTATTCCTAAACATGAACTGCTTCAGCTATGTGCTTTTTATAATCTTAAGCTTCAAGAACTGGAAATTTGAATGTTTTTAATTACCTCTTCTGAACATTGGAAAACAAAAGATTATAGAAGCAAACCCCAATTCACTTGAAAACAAAAAAAGGAAATTTAAATCTTATCGAAGCACGTGTATTCAGCCAGTAATTATACACAGTAATTGTATTATAGAGCGCAAAATAATTAATTGTCGGAACTTAACCTGATATCTATGTTTATTCGATCACATTATCAAGTTGAACATCGCTGTAGTTTCATTTCAAAGCATTTATGTTGTAGTTTAATCATTTAAATACGTTTTACTTTTACAATTTAATAACTTCGAGCAAAGCCTGGAAGGTGTTCACCGTTATGACATCTAATTAATATACATTTTCAATTAGTACAAACCTGGATATAGTTGCTAACTCAAAGAAAGTGTTGTAAAGCAATTCAATTAGAGATACACGCCTATGGGTTTATTGCTGCAAGTGCTTCAAACAGTAAACTTTGAAAAAAATTATTTGTTGCCTCATACCGTCTACGTTAGCTAATAATATACCAAGAGATCAACTTAGACATAAACTTTACTTTAGACAGTCGGAACTGAAATTTGGGGTTCAATGCTTCATTATATACAATGTAATAATGTAGTCAACTTGTCTGATAAAAAGATTTAAATATTTCTAAGAAACGCTACTAACCAAATTAACTATTTTATTTCAAATATTTCGATAAGTTTGAAAAAAAATATTTCTTAAACGCTAATATATAATTATTTTAAAATCTGTCCCAAAATTTAACACTTTTCATGTAGTTGTGTTAATGTATGCCATTTCGGAACCATTTCTAAAATTAAATTAAATTTGCAACATGGAAATGTATTTAAAAGAAAATTGTTTTTTCAAATACTATGAGCGTTTAAACGTGTGACTATTCCATTCCACCTGTCCACGAAGGTTTTTAGCATTAATAATATTTCAACTGTGGTGTTGGAAAATGAAATTGGGCTGCAAGACCAACCCGGTATTGATGTCATATCTTAACACTAAAATTAATCTTTAAATTTCATCTATTAGTGTCTTCAAAAGATTTCGCTTTTTTAATCTTCTCCTTTGTGTTACACCCCTACTAACCAAATTAGTTGTTTCGTTTACAAATATTTTTGTATCTTTTTAAATTTTAACTAGATTTATTTAAGACCCGCATATTTAACTATTTTAAAATGTACCCCAAAATTCAACAATTCCCATCTAATTGTGTTACTGTCTAGATTTTCTGAACCATTTTCTAAAATTAAATTAAATTTTCTATATTATTTTTCCCCCCTATAAGAGAAAAAGCGGCTTTCAAAACATATATCTATTTCACCTGTTTATTAATGCTGTGTAGGTTTCTAGCATTAAAAATATATTACCCGTGATGTTGGAAAATTAAATTAACACGAAAATAGATCTTTAATTTCACCTGTTAGTTTCTTTAAAATTCTAAAGATATTTCCCATTTTTAATCTTCTCTTCTTGTTGTCTTTTCTAATAAATCCTACTAACTAAATGAGTTGTTAACCATTTATCAATATTTTGGTATTTTTTTAAATAAGTTCGAATAAAATTATTTGAGACACGCATATTTAATTATTTTAAAATCTGTCCCAAAATTTAACTTTTTCTATCTAATTGTATACTGTCTGCCATTAATAGACAAATGTATTTCTTATCTTAACACTAACTGACTTCTATTTTAAATTGCACCTATTAGCGTCTTAAAACTTTAAAAGACTTTGGCTTTTTAATCTTCTATTCTAGTTATTATTTCTAAGAAATCCAACTAAGAAAATTAATTGTTTCATTTACCTTTATTTTCATTTATTTTTGTATTTTTTAATTTTCGCGACAATTATTTGAGAAACGCTGAAAATTTTTCCCAAACACGAGTGGCGTTTAAGCATGTATCTATTTTACCTGTCCACAAATAGTTAGAAAATTAAATCGGACTTGTTACCAATAGTAACCAACCAGTGGTATTCTCGATAATGATTCAGCCTTTTTAATCATTGAGTTCACGTTGTATTTTGGTGCAGTCTTGTTTCGTGTTTGGCAACAGAAGTTGCAATTCCATCAATACCAAGGTTATGGCATCGTTACGAACCTACCAAAAGGCATTTACTTTTTCTTAGAGAAATTTTCAAATTCTCAACTAGTGTAAAGAGATAGTGTATTGGGTAAACATGTGAATATATGAATTTACCATTACTTGTGTTGGGCAGTCACGTATGCCGTAAGCGCCGTTCGAGAATCAAGAAGAATGTATATAGAAATAGCAATGTTTTATTTAATACCAAAAAGTAACACAAAAACACAATAAATAAAATATTTATATTTATAGATTATGTAATATTTAAACGACTCGATCACGATGCACGTAGAGCTTCATGTTCCCATTCTCCGTCAATAATATTTGCAGTATTGCAAATATATTCCTCTAACTAGGGGAGACCCCTACGTGCTCCGCCCGCCAACTCCTGATGGAACTTTCTAAAAACATATGTTTTATTTATAATAAAGGTGTAGGATTGATAATAACCTCAAAACTAAGATGGCAAACAATGTTAAATGTTCAAATCAAATTATTTCGAATTTTTTATAACAGCGGTTATAATAAAGGTTAAAAAAACCATTAAGGCTCAGGTCTACACTTAATCGAAAAACTAACCAAAAAGTTAGAAATACAAATAATTGTTTCATATTTTGAAATCAGCTGTTAATATTGGTTACTCTCAATTAATATTGGTTACTCTCTCTGTTAATATTGATTATCAATTACCGTATATTATCAATAAACAGGCCTACTATTAAATTATAATATGTCTTATTTATTTTTAATTAGGATGTAACATAGTTTTTTCTCATTTTGAAATTCCTTAACGCAAGTTTTTATTGGTTTGTGTTTGTTAAAACATGTGTTGGTTCAGTCTAGGCCTAACTTGAAATAGTATTTTGTACTAAGCTGGAAATACGATTCAACTGTTTTATCTGTTATACTAGTGGCTTGTAGGGGCTAAAGCCCCTAATTTATGTTCAGTTACTGATACATAACGCGAAATAAACTATGTAGTCATTTTGAAAACTGTATTTATTAAAACAAAGTATTACAGCAAAACATCTTTGAAAACAATATTCTTTGTGTAATATCCACAGTTATCTTTTCCCTGTTTACTGGTCTTTTTTATGACTATTTTTACATCTTGAGGTGTTTTTACTCGGCTAAAGGCCACATATAGCTGGCCGTGTGTGAAAACTGGTGACGGTAAGTAAATGCCGATTTTGTCAAAGGTTTGACCCTGAGCTTTATTAATTGTTACAGCAAATGATATCCATATTGGAAATTGTATTCTTGTCATATGGAAAGGCATGGTAGGGTCTGTTGAAATGATTTTTATCCTTGGTAAGAAAATTACAGTACCTTTTCCAAACCCTGATATTATTTCTAGTTTTAGGCATTTGTCATACATTTCCAACACCAACATTCGCACTCCATTTACTAAACCGGAACCCATATTCATGTTCCTTATTAGCATAACAATTGTACCACATTTTAACTTTAGTCTATGAGGTGGCATTCCTGAAGGAGTTATAGAATTTATATACTCAACTGGGATGTTTAATTTCTCGCTTGGGTCATCTGATACCACTTCATCCACACTGCAATACTCTTTGAAATCACCTTCAATTAAATTTAAAACATCATTGTTAATTCTATCGCAGTTTTCATTCAAAGGACAGACTATTACATGATTGCAATATTGTCTAGCAATCTCCTCATTTATTGAGTCGCCAAAGACATGCCTGATCAGTAAATCCTCTGAAATTATATAATCTTCAGGAATGTTAATAGAATCTGATCCTCTGTCACTTATTAATGTTCCATTGCCTATTTGAAGAAGCCAATTAGAAAATAATCTTTCACCATCATTTGCGCGCATATTTTTTTAAAATGGATGAGTGTAATGTATTTCCAAACTCTGCTTCTTTGAATGCAAGATTCAATTATTTGTATTCTGCCAGACAACGGTACCACAGGCAAAACCTGCCTAAAATCACCACCAAAAAGGACTACTTTACCACCCATGTGCATTTGTCCATATACTGGGTCCAAACACTTCATTACATCTTTTAGTAGACGGTCTATACAATCAACAGCTGCAGCAGGTACCATCGAAGACTCGTCTATTATAATTAATTATAGAAGCTTCTCTGAATTATAGTAGCTTTATCGGAATTAGCCTTGATTGATGAGACCGATGAGGGTAGTACGGGTACAGGAAGGCTAAATAAACGGTGTAGTGTAGTGCCTCCGTCTAAAAGCAATGCTGCTATCCCAGTCCAAGCACCTGCTAAGGCAATTTGACCTCGACCTCGGATTATTTTCAAAATACATGAGTATATGAAAGTCTTTCCACATCCCCCAGCAGCTTCTAAAAAGAATAGTTTCTCTTCCGTATCCCCTGATATTGCATTTAAGATTCGATCAACGACCATCTTTTGTTCAAAATTAAGCTTATTATACATGTCTACTCCCAAAGCAGCTTGTTCCTGCAGATTGCATGTGGGGTTTTCAAGCGCGACATCAGGTGGAACTGGTAGGCCGAGAGTAGCACAGTTGAATCCATTTTCTCTCAGAATATTTTGGATTTGTCTTAATGATGCCATTTCTGCTTCAAGAGGATCAATGTCATTCATATCTTCGGTTAGTTTCTCTTTGAAGGTAGTCCATAATGTTAAAGGTGACGTTGGTTCACAGAAACAGCAAATGAATGCAAATAATTGTCTGAGCTGATGTGGAATTTGTATATTCTGTAAATCCTCCAAGCAACGGTGCCATTCTTGATCGTTTTGAAGGAGTCCACGTGATAAAACTGCCTCTTTATAAGTGTCATATGTTGTACCATTGTAGTGCCGTAAATCCTCAAACGATGTAGCACCCTTAACATGAAGTAATAATATGCGTAAATAAAACCTATTTGAATCATTAGGTGCCACATTATACATCCTTCCTATAACTTTACCACCCCCTCTCTGTCGAGGAATCCACGCATTACCTGCAAACCGATAATGTTGCGGAATTTCATTGTATAAATACTGGCGGGCAGTTGGTTCGCGGTTGTTTAAATCAAACCATGCTGTGAGAGTTGTATGCTTTTCTTGAGATGAATTGAGTGCAGCCTGTTCATTTCCTTGTTTGAAATATACGTTATGATGTCCCTCTTCATGAACTGCCAATCGAATAATTACATGAGATTGTTCATGCATCTCATTAGAATGGAGGCACCAAATGCTCTCATGAGAACTTACATATCGCATATTTGAAAAGTTTTTAGTTTCATCGTAGACTATTGCATTGTTAGGTCGATTAACATTACTTACAAATTCTATGCATGCAGAATCGTAACCTTTATATACATACTTAAATAAATACTTTACAGAACGAACTGTGGAACAAATTTCTACATTAATGTGCACATTATACTTAAGTAACATATAATTATTATAAGGGACAACATCTCTATTATCAACTTGGTGGATACCTTTTCTTGCAACTATTCCATTATTTCTTCGGCGGTAGTTAGGGTATCCATTGTTACTTTCTATAGTTTCCTCTAGAAACTCTTTTGGGTATTTCTTAGTGCAACAATTGTTTTTCATGCAAGGAGATTTATTATTGCGTTGACCACATGGTCCGTGTATCATATTCCTTACGACAATATTATGAAGTGTAGGAAATTCTTGTGGATCTGGTAGTTCGGCTCAGACGCATTGGTCAATTTGAGCTTGTTCTCGGAACTTTGATCCTTCATCAAGAATCAATAGCATATGGCAATGTGGCAGGCCACGTTTTTGGAATTCTATTACATAAACATAATATGCATTTACCATTCCGAAAACATTATTTTTCAATACATCTCTTTTTATTTCATTTATTTTTCCTCTAAATACCCTAGAAACAATGTCAGGACGATCTGTTGGGGTTTCGTTTTCATTAAGAGACAAAAGTATCTCTGGCCAATTAGGATTACAGGTAATTGTCAAAAAAATATCTGGCTTACCAAACTTTTGAACGATTGCCATGGCGTCTTGATACCTTTGAATCATGTGGGCTACCTTCAAATGAAGATGGTAGCACAACAATTCTACCTGCAGTAAGATTATTAAGTTGAGCTCTATTCAATACAAAATCTTGGAGACCCTTGTAATGCTCAACTCGCAGTTCTGACTGATGGTTTCTTATGTAGTTTAATCGCTCGCCTTCGACTCGTGTGTACATGTCTACAACAAACTGTTGAAATAGTTTTTTTGAGGCATGAATATGTGAGAACCCCTCACGGATCGCTAATCTGTAACACGCAAACTGTAACATTGTTAGCCTTTCCCGATGTCTTTGTATTCTTTGGCCATTGTGAATTAATTTTGGATCCAATCCAGGTTCTCCAAAGGAAAATAAAAGGGGATATACCATTGGGTCGCAGTGAGGGCTCATAACCGATAACAGTGTGGGTCCACCTTGAACTACGACGTGACGGTTTTGTGGTGGCTCTCCCTCAGTGGAACTGAAAACTGCAGCTATTTCATCAGCGCTAGATTTATTGAATCTTCTCATATCCATTGGAATATTGTCGATAAAACGAATTTCTAGGCTGCGGTTTTGTTCCTGGTGCTGAATTATATCAGCTGCTTTTTTGTAGGTTTGAGCGTAAGGGTTAATAGATAGTATGTTTGTTAACTTAGTTAGTGTATCTTGTTTTAAATTCTTATTTTCATTCCGTTGCAGCCGTATATCAGTTGCTACTGACGTGTCAATGAAATACAATTGACCATATGAAGGTAAATCACCATTTAGGGGTAATAAGTCAGAAATATATCGATGAATTTGTCCTTGAACTTTGAAACAATAAGGTCCGTTTCCTGGAATATCTTTCTGTGTAGCAGAAAAAGGCGCAAAACCCATTACACTGTTATATTGCCTTATGTTTTTTATGAAATTTGAATCATGCAGCATTAATTCTTTTAGTTTGTCATTTATTTGTGGCTATGGCATAATAATTAGTCCATTGCAACAACATGCGTTGAAATGTCCATTTGTGGCCTCCTCTGAAAAATGCAATGCTCCACAGTGATTGCAAGTCTTGTTTAGAAGGCCTAAACTATGAGACACAACAATTAATTCATTTTCCAAAGGTTTTCTGAAAGCGGGTAATCGTTGTATGACATTGTTCCCTTGTAGATCTCTTTGGTCTCTTATTCACCGATCTGCATTACGTCTGTCCGCTACATTCCTGAACACTCTCCCACGTCTTGCTGGTCTTCCCCTAGTTGATAACATGACAGAATTTTTTGTAAAATTTGAAGAAAATTATAATGAATGTATAAAAAGTTAATATAAAAGCCACACAAACTTCCAAAAATCACACTTATAATAAGGTTTCTCTTCTATAAAATTATTGTCACCTGAGGATCCCTTTATTAAAAGTCAATAATAATATAATAATTTAAATAAAACCATTTAAAATATTAAAATTACTTGTGTGTGCCAACGTTTATCTTTTATAGGTTAATAAGTAACACATTTTATTTAACAATATAATTAACTAGTGGACCCGGCAATGCTTCGCTATTGCTTTATTTAATTTTAAGGGTAGTTATCAAATTTCATTCTTTTGACTTAAGTTATTGAATTGCAAATGGTGTTTATGTCAACAATTTATATAAACAATTATATAAATAATATTTTAAACAGCATATATGTAAGTAAATAGATAATTATGTAACAACCGATGTTTGAATTGAATTATAAAACAGTAAGCATTTTTCGTTGATTTTTGTTTGTGTTGTTTGGCAATCTAACCTAAAAAAGCTGTTTTGGTTTTTGAAGAATAATAACCCGATTATAAATTAGAGAAATTGGTTGCAAATAAAAGTGTTTTGGTTCATTGTAGGCCTAACCTAAAATTATGTTCAGTTTTTGATCCATAACAGTTGTTTTATTTATAATAATATATAACAACCGATGTTTAAATTGAATTATAATATAGTAGGTCTAAGCATGTTTTATTGATTTTTGTTTGTGTTTGCTTTTAATTTGTCAATCTAATCTAAAAAGCTATTGGTTTTGAAGAATAATTTAATAAACTGATTATAAATTTGCTAAAGTTGCTATGGTAATGAATGTAAACAAACATGACTTGTGTTACTAAGCATTTTATACGAACAGCTGTTTTTGTGCGCTATGGTCTTGAGTCCATACAAAAGAGGCTGTTTAGTTTTTTTCCAAATTTGAAACTTTTTCGGGAAACTTTTCAAAATTTTCTTTGTTTAAAAACCTAGTTCGAACTATTACGAACATTTTAAAACAAAAAATAGTCAAATTGGTCCAGCCGTGCTCAAGTGATGCGCTTACAAAGGAACAGCAATTCATTTTTATTATATAGATTTACATTAACAGAACTGTCATATTATTTTAAAGAACAGCTGTTTTATTGTTTTAATTTATTTATTTAATACCACTGTATATAGAATACTAACGGTAGGGTTCACAAACGGATGCGCAGTAACTCGTGACATCAACGGTGCCCAGTTTCTCATAAGCTCTATTATTATAAGCTTCTCATGGAGCCTTGTGTAAAAATTGAATACCGTAACTTTAAAAATATTTAACTGATTTTAATAACATTTGAACCACACAAAGAAAACATATCTTTAATAATAATATAAAAAAATCAGATTGTTACATCAAATTTTAATAACTTTACTGATTAGGCCTATAAATATTACTTTCCGATATCTTTATTCGGCGAAAAATTGTTCACGTCTTCAGTAAAAATTGAATAACTTTAAAAATATTTAACCAATTTTAATAAAATTTGAACCACACATAGGAAACATATCTATAATAATATAAGAAAATCAGATTGTTACAACAAATTTTAATACCTTTACTGATTAGGCCTATAAATATTACTTTCCGATATCTTTACTCAGTGAAAAATTGTTCACGTCTTCAGTAAAAATTGAATAACTTTAAAAATATTTAACCAATTTAATAAAATTTGAACCACACATAGAAAACATATATCTTTAATAATAATATAAAAAAATCAGATTGTTACAACAAATTTTAATACCTTTACTGATTAGGCCTATAAATATCACTTTCCGTTATCTTTATTCGGTGAAAAATTGTTCATGTCTTCAGTAAAAATTTAATAACTTTAAAACTATTTAACCAATTTTA